>VYZT01047463.1:212851-222851 GCA_013400735.1 Pomatostomus ruficeps
CGGGGCTGCGGCGGCTACGGCCGCGCTGGGCGCCGGAGAGCTGGAGCCGGGCTGCTGCACCAGCCGCCTCGCCCCCGGCCCCGCCGCCGCAGCTCGAGTGCCAGTTTAGGGATCAAAGAAGAAGGGAGGGAGCGGGGGGGAGAGGAAAAAGGTAAGGGAGGACCGATATCGGGGGCTGCTCCCCCTGCTCCGTCCTTCCCCAACCTGCGCTGTCAAAAATTGTCTTAATGTAATCGCGTGTGATCGCTCACAACCTCTCTCCCCTTTGCTGTTGCTACTGCAAGAGCTTTCCAGGCTTCTAAAGTGCTTTTCTCTTGATTTCACTCTAAATCTAAAATTATATTCAAAGGAAGGGGGGGTGGGAGGGAGGAAAGATGTGAACCTATCACTGAAAGCAAAAGCACTTGCCGCCTGCCTCGCTCGCTCGCTCTCTCTCTCAATTTATGTGCTTTGCACTCTCTCCTGCTGCTGAATAAATGCACACATTTCCCAGGGACCCTCAGATTCCCCTGTTAATTAAATCAATTCATTATGCTCAGATCTGATTAGCAGCCCCTTCCCCCCCTCTTTGAATCAATTATTCAATACACAAACATAATTGCCTGTGCCAGAGGTGTCTAAGTATTAGCTTATTTAACTCCAAGGACACTAATTACCCCTAGGGCAAGGGAACTTTTCTCATTAATTCTGACAAAACACAAAAGCACAGTTAAAGTGTGTGTGTATATACGTGTGTGAGAGAGAAGATGGGGGAGCGTATAGCCGAGGAAGGGAGGCATTACTCTAACACGTGTTACTGTATAAATAAGCTCAATTTTTCTTTCTACCTTCGCTTTAGATTTTTCCCCACATCTTGCCTTCGCTAAACTTGCCCCGTCTGCCTCTCTGTTTCTAAAGTAAGGAACAGATTGGCATTGTGATGGTGTCAGTTCTGGAGTGAAAGTGCTTGCATCCAAAACCAAAAAGAAAAGAGTATATGGGACTGATGTGGAACAAAGCAGAATTTGAAAATAGTTTACTAAGGCAGAAAACTCTGTGGCACGCTATCTTGTGTACTTTAAAAACCCGTGAGAGGAGTAGCCCTGTGAAGCGGCAGGTAAGATGATACATAATCTAGTATGTACTGGGAACAGTTCTGAATTGTTTACCATTTGAATTAATGTCAGTGCCCACTATTAATGTACTTGCTTCCTATGTTTACCATAATGGGCTTGATTTCCATTAGCTGAAGCTGGAATGCTAAAAAGAGCCTGGGCAAGACTGATGCAAGCCGAGATCGACCATCATTGTGGTGTCTGAGACGCATGACTTCTGGCTGGCGTGTTACCCAAGTTTTACCTCTCTGTGAACTTCCTTTAAATAAAAAAAAAAGGGTAAGAAAAGAAGAAGTAGTAATTGATTCCCCCAAATTAGGTTTTTACTTTCTAAAGACCTTTATTGTTCATGTCCTCAATGTGCACAGAAGTATTGAAGATTTTCTTTTTGTTTCCTTAGGCAATGCATGAGCTGATCCATTAATCCATTTGGCTTTATATATCAGGAAACTAATATTAGCTCAGCTCATCTATTAGCTTTTATTTAGGTCCCACCATGTTGCCTTTTTTTGGACTTTTCTTCAGGCTGGTTCCCCTTGAGGGGACACAGACAATTTTTGATAGATTTTAGGGGCGATAGTGCTGCACATCATCTCATGGGAACTGTCACGTCCTCAGTTTCCCACCTTCACATTCACCCCTGTCAAGATACCCATTATTAAACTTGCCTGTTTGGCAACTCCACCCTCTCTCTTCAAGGCACACCTTGTACACATCACCTGTAGCCAAGGGGGTCACAAACCACACAAGCACCTCGTCTTCACTCCTACAATAAACCAAACAAACCCACAGCTAAGACTGCCTGGCAACAAACAATAAATATGACTGGGAACATAAAGTTGTGTTTCATTAGTGCAGTGTGTTTTTCTGTGAGTACACACATATAAGGATAAAAATGCTTTCAGCTTTGTAACACAACAAACCCTGTTAATTCTCTGGTTTTTAATTTCCACTCTGTGGCACATATTGCACCCACAGGAACTTAGTCCTTCTAACTCCATGAATCTTTTTTTTTCCCCCCTCCTTTGAAAGAACACAGCAACACTTGAAAAATACTGACCCTGGAGAACATCATGCATCAACTCATTTCTGAGCATGCTTCTGGTCCTTGAGCCCACTCCCTTTCTCACTCTGGCCAAGGAGATTTGGGTGCAAAGCCAGAATTTCAGGATCTTGGTATGCAACTCGTAAGCCTTAATTCTGAGCTTGCCACAGGGATGGGGTGGTTTCATCTAAGCACAGACTTACGGAGCGACAGGAGTTTGTCTGATTGCACTGGAGCTCAAGGTCACTGCTGGGATGCCAAGGGTAGAACAGGAAGAAAGTGAGGAAACAGACTGACTTTGGTGTCGTTCTTCAGAAGTGATGTTCACACTTGAGCCAAGAGAGGTGGGGTCACTGGGCATGAAAAAGACCTGGAGGGAAAAAGCAAGAGAGAGTTTTGCATATGTGTAGGCACATAAGACAGCGTCACACAGGGGGAGAAAAATAATGCCAAAACCACCAAAACATTCCATTCCCAAATGTACATCCTGCAGTTTGAACAGTCTGCTGCAACCCTACAGTTACAGTCATGGGGATTTTTAGGTTTACAACTTTAATAAGGTGAAGAGACAAACCCCAGCGTAAAGGTCCCCACTCTACGTAAATGACTTTTTCTAGTCTGGTGTAGCGCTGTCCTGCGTGTGTTTCCATTATATCTGCTCAGTGAGTAATTTCAGAGGAGTGAGGAACTTTCAGTAATTTTTGAGCCTCCTTCACCCAGTAGATTAAAAGTCTCATACAAAGGATTTTACCACACTTATTTTTTTAGTGCCTTGACAGTAGAGAGGAACAGCTAGATGACTCCTTTAAAAAGCACTTGTGTAGGCAACCGGCCCCATAACGAGTTACTGGGAAAACTTGACACGGATCAGTGTCTGGGAATAAGCCTCAGTTCCCCAACCCTCCATTCTCTGGAACAAAGCACTGAAACAGCTCGCTGCTAGAGGAGGACCAGACAACACCGTTGCTGAGGTGCCAGTTCATCATTGATGTGCACTGGTTTTCATTCAATTATGGTGCCTGACATGCTCCCGGGCCAGGCAGTTCTGAGAAGCCATCACGCTCAATACTGCAGAAACTACAGAAAAAAGAGAACAGCTGTGCCCTGCCTCGGAAAGCTCCTGGTCTAATACTAATTCCTGCTGTTCCTGGTGCGCCAGGGAGGAGGCACGCAGGAATAAACACACCTTTGTGCAGCAACAGCTAGGGCTCAGACCTCTGGGTTGAACTGGAGGCTCTTGCTCACTAGCTGCTCTTACTTTTTTCCTTTTTGCTTAAGCACAAGCAAGAGAAAATGAAGTTTCTTAAGAACAACGCCCCATTCTTATTAAATTGCAAAGTCCGCAATATACTTAAGTCAAGCCTTTAGCAGACCCGTGAGGTTTCATATTATCCTATGCTTGAATGAGGCAGATGACTGGAGCAAAAACCAGCTAATGACATAAAAGCATTCTTCTACTTTCAGCCTCTCTTAATTAAGGACTTGGTTAATGTTTCAGTGTTGGGAATTATAAAGCTTCATCAGGGAGGATAATATGTTTTTTTATTTTATCTTTCAGCTGACAGGATTAAAAAAAAATTCAAAATAAAAGTGGAGGTGATTAAGTCACCTGTGCTAGTCAGAATCCCACAGTGAAGCAGCACCAGGTTGTACCAAAGACTACCCTGCACATGGTGAATTTAGCAGTTGTTTTCAAAGTCAGATTTCTCAGCAGATGAGACTTTTATCTGCCAGTTTGACTCATGGGTTTTATTTCTTGAATTCACACAAATAACCAAGACAATCTGAACAGGTCTGTACTAAATTAGCTACAAAACATCTCTCTATTTTTACCCATTTCGGAATCACTTGCACTTAACTTGCTGGTGTCAAAAGAGAGTGACCACAGGCCTGACCTCACACCACAATTCAGCAGCCCCGTAAAGAAGGAAAATCACAAGTGCTCTGAAAAGTTATGTTCACACAGAACACAGGTGGCAGTTCAAAAGACCACTTAAATACATACCTGAGATCTACAGACCTCAATTATTTCTAAACTCTGGCTTGCTCTACTTCTCTGCCTATGCATTGTGAAAATAAATCACTCGATTCTGTTACTATGTTTTGCGTGAAATGAATGTTAAATATTTTCATAAATATAGGCTAGTAAAAAAATAAAATTGTGTATTAAAAATACAGTGTTTCCTTTGATAGAAGAAAATGGCAAAGCTTCAAAAATAAAACCTCTAGAGAATGAGTTCTTTGCCACTGTGATATAAGGCTAGAACTTTAAGCCATTAGGCTTTACAATCTGTAATGACCTTTTAGAGAAATTTACAGTGGATAAATTAGTTATTCAGAAGTTTTGCTGCTGCTCTCCATAGCAAAAAGTTAAAAAGAGATTTTTTTTTCCAAAAATAAAAGTAGCAAGACCTAAATATTTGGCCTATTTCTTGTTTCATAAGAGGTTTAATGGGCAGCTTCTACACCTCTCATGTCCAGAACAGCTCAACTGCAATGAAATCCATGAAGTTTCTTTCTACATGAGACACTGGCATCAGGAAGGTTTTGTGAATGGGTATAAACTGCTGGGGGTTCGGGTTGGGTGTGACACTGCAGATCTGCCAGTGTCTCCCCAGCACCAATACAGGCAGGGAGAGGGGCAGGTCTAAGGACCCAAGTGAACGGCTTTAGAGGAGGCCCAGACTAAGAGCTGGGACAGGCTGGATTTCCCTGGGAAAAGCATCAATAGAGGAGATGCTTTCCCAACAGAAGCCTCCTTTCTCTTTCCACCTCTCAAAACTCTCCCACGCTCAAGTGAGATGTGTTCTTCCACTCATATAGTCTGTCAGTTCTCAGCAGTGATGTAAGATTTCAACCCATGTCAAACTGAAGTTCAGCAAAAGCTTAGGAATGCACCTTTAGCCCAACCTTTCTGAGCAAACCAGCACATAGACTCTGCCCCTTCACACAGCAGTGCCTGGGCAGTTTCTTTAAAGTAAGTGGAAAAGAATCCTTAACACACATACCCCCAAAACAAGAAGACACCCCAAAACTTATAAGTAAACTCCAGTGACAAAGCTTTTTATAATGTCCCTTGCTTTCATCTGGATCAATAATTGACTTTTCTGTATATTATCCTCTACTTCAAATTCATTGCTACTGCCGTGTTCTCCTGCAGATAGCCCGTCCTTTTATTCCTTACCATGGTGGGTGCAGTAGGTAGACCTGAAAGACAAACCTGGCATCTGTGCATCTGCCTCAGTTGTTTTATGGAGGAATCCAGTGAGACAGTGTCTGCTTCTGGAGGGACACATGGAGCTCTCAGGCTTGTTGCCACATACTCTGTTACAATCAGAGCTTATTGCTCCCAGCCTGATGTCAAGCAGAGACTAATCAAATGTGAGATGGGTGAACAGAGACAGCCATGGAGCTGCCTCTTCATCGTCTCTTACTATCAGCTCTTCTTTAAACTGCAGCAGCACACAGGGGTCCCAGCCTTGGAGCCACACCACAACATATTGTCCGAAAATCCCAGTGCCCTTCTTCAACAAGATAGCTTCTTTCTTCACTGCCTTGCACTAAAGAGACTGGGCAAAACTGACACTGGGTCGTTGGAGATGGAAACACACGAACTGAAAAGATAAAATGCAATGTCAGGCTCATGTTGCTTTGTGATAACAATACCCTAAGACACTGCCAGTGTCCCCTATGTTTTGTGGCTCCCTCTGCCTCTACTTGGCATGGATGATGTTTGCCAGCTCTTCATAACATCATTCTAACAACATATCATCTGGAAATGTTGATTCCATAGGAAAATGGCTGCTGGCACATTAGCAGTAGGTGCACACAAAGGATATGGTATGGCAGCTGAACACACAACAGAGGAATTCCAGCTATTCCCATGTCAGTGAGGGTCTGTTGCACTGGGCTGTGTTTTGCACATGAATTCATCAGCATCCAGTTCAATCTGAATCTAATGGTGATAATCTTCTTGATTCATTAACATGTGAGATGAGAAAACACATACACAAAATAAAGAGATGAATATTTTGGTGTTTGTTTGTTGGTTTTAAAATAAATCCATCCTGTGAAATTAAAAGATTTCTTTCTGAATCCAAAGACAGAAACAAGTTCAATGGAGATGAAAGTTAGGGGAGATGTTCTGATAAAAGCAGGCCAGGTGGAGGCTCTAATGAAGGCATACACTATAGTGCGCATCTTGCCAATATTTCTTAATGAATAATATGTGCACTCAGATGAGAATAATATTGATTGAGGTCTGCAGGGAAAGTTCTCTAGGAAAAATTTTTATTCTAGGAGCAGAGTCCTTTTGGGAAGATTTTGATCTTTTCCTGCTGCAACCTTTCTCCTCCCCTCTCTTTGTGCTACCCAAAGCAACTGACAGCCAAAAAATGAAAAGCCTCCCCTGCACCTAATGGTGCAGATCAGATCCAAAAAGAAATTTATACACCAGTACTAAGAATGGCTGCACCATTCTCCTTAGCTGGTAGAGGACACAGCAGTGTATAATTAGGACTGGATTACTTCACTCAGAACTGGAACGGAGAGCAGATGTCTTGCATTAATATTGGCATTTGATTTCACACACTTTCTTTGCCATGTTTGCAAAAACAATTTGCCCTCCTATCTTGGATCTTGCCTTTCCTTTACTCTCAGGCTGCTGTAATGCAAACAAAAAGCCACCAGTGGCAGTATGAAAGTACATGTAGAAGTTCAGGCCCATACGAAGTGGGTAGAGCTTATGATTTAATTACCAACATAAAATATCAAGTTATTTTCTGATTATGTTGATGAGAGTGGTATGGTTGGTATGTTCCACTGATGCCAACTCAGACAAAAGAGGTCATGACATTATAATGCATTTGTGAACATAAGCCAACAGTAAAGATACACCTCTTCCAAATTAATGTCATCAGACTCTGTCTGTAATACATATGAGAGATGCATCTCCCTTCTCAAACATAGCCAACCTTTTCTTCACCTGTTTTTCCACACAGGGAACTTCAGTTTTGGTTTTGCTCCAGTTCAACGTTTCATATACAGAATCTTTCCAGGGGGCCTACAACAAAATTTCATGCTGTTAAAAATATTTGCCCCAATTCTGAACTGCAGCCAGCTTGCATTTGATAGCAGCTCTATAGCTGCAGCTGGGTTCTGCAGGTTTCTTAGGAGTAAAAGATGATCTGCCTTAATTTAGGAGCATCCAGAGGCTGATGACAATGTCCCATACTCCAGCAGCACAGAAGAACTGTAACATGAGCAGCATGCAAGCAGCAGGGTGATGCTGTCAAACCCTGGAGTCAATACAGGGATGCAGCCCAAATTGCCTCACCACTGAAAGTCTACTGCAGTGGTAGCTCTGGCTTCAAGACACATCGTTTGCTCTACTTGGTGACAGAGAATGCCCTTCAGACCCTGCCCTGTAGCACCAGGAGCACACCTGTGCCACCTGTTTGTGCCATGCAGAGCTTTTCCTAAAGAGGTGCTTTGGGAAGACGACACAGCTCTACCCAAACATATATCCAAAACTGATTTACTGCTTTTGTTCTCTTGTGATGCCAGACACTCAGAGAAGGGGGTGATATTTGTAACAGGATCTGAGAGACTGCGAGATTTTGTGCTTGTGGATCACCAAGTCCATTCCCCATGAAAAACTGTCCCTTTTTTTGTCTGTCTGTACGCAATGGCAGCAGCTCCCCTAGTCATAAAGAAGAGCCATGTGTTGGATATCTGAGCAAAATGACAAACTAGGAAAAGACAACTGAAATCAGATGGGTAATTTCACATTATTCTGGCCCATCAGCAAATGACAGAAGGGCAAGGACTAAAACAGGAGAATAACCGGAAGAAATGATAGTGGTTGCCACAGCTCTCTTTAAGCAGGTGAGAAACTCAGTCTGAAAGCTATAAAGATAACTACAGAAATGATATCATTCTCTCAGTGCAAGCTAGAAAAGCCTCTGTGCTCACAGGGAGGTCAAGAAGTGAGAGCCCAGTGGATCATTTTGTTGCGTTTTTAATGCTTCATGGCACAGGGTCAGTCAGAAATCCCTATCCTGAGGTCATGGTTGGGGCAGCCTGGAAAGCAATCTTTTCTGTTCCTGGCAAGGCCTTGCTCAGGCTCTGCTCTTTCTCTCTCTCACAGGAGATTATTACAGCCCACTCCTCCTGCTCATCACACCGTGGTTAAATTCACCCCGGGCACTGGCATTCAGCTTCTCTGGGATCACAGTGGCCCCCAAGGACCTTCCCTGTGGCATTCTGTCCAGACTGTTGCAATGTGGTGCCATCCAAAGCTAACCCTGGGCAGCATTCAGGGCAGTAAAATTCCTTACTGTGCCTATGGATAAACAAGGACCAATATTTATTTTCAGCTCCACGTTTAAATAGCACAAGTGAGACAGAATGAGGAGCATGAATGGCAACAAACTTGTCTGATAACTAAGTAATGAGTCCCATTTTTATGGCACTGGCCCCTTGCCAATGCAGCAGTGTGGTTACACTTGACGTGTGGGGAAACTGGGATAATCATCTGTCTCTGAACCTGCCTTGGAGATGGTTTGACCTAGAAGAAGTTTGACTTAGGAGAAGCTGAGAAGCACAGTTTGGAGGGCCTCCTAATGACTACATCTGTTTTAAATAGACATATTTTGACTATAGCTTCCATACCAAACAGTCACTGGAGTCAAGTGATCACTTAAAAAGGCTGAGATACAACTCTGCAGTATTTTACAATGGATTTAATAGCTAAGCCTTACAGGAAAAAATACCACCCTGCAAGCACACAGCTGAAGCATGGACATTTAATGAATGCTGCTCACTGCCTAAATGTGAATTCACACTACAACACTCTTGCAAATGATCTATAATGCCTTGCATTGCTAGTATATCAGAATTGCATAAATATACCTCAAATATTTATAAATCAAAATTGCATACACGCAGAGTTCTTACATGCTCTAATTAATCCAAATAATCATATTTTGCCTTATTAAATTAAACATTATATGGCTAAAATAGCTTGCCATCTAAGTACTAAAATACTGTTAGAAAGAAACACTACTGCCAAAAAAGAAACAAGAAAGAGAACGTGCCCATGGAAGAACACTTAACTGAAATGTAGCTGCAGGATCTAATGCCATGGGATGACTAACAATAATGTATATATTACTGTTAAACAAGCCAGCAGTTTTGGAGAACTTTCCACTTCTCTGTCTGGTACTCCAGTTTCAGCCTGGTGAGCTATAACTGCAAGACGAGCAGAAAGCAGTAAAAGAGCCTGCTAACTCTCTTGCCCGTTTAAAAAAGGTCTCCTCAAAAACAACCAAAATTCCTCATTTCCTCCATCTGCGTATTTACTGGTGCTTCCCTGTCTTCATTTAATTAGAGCTAAAAAAAAACAACAGTAACAATGGTCCCTGATAATTTTATAACTTTTTGCAACTAAGAAATGCTTTACTTATCAAGAGGTACAAAAAAGCACTGAGGACAGCTGTGGAGTTTGGAATAAATTTCTTGGTGGGTCCCACTTTAAAGCCTTTATACACCTAAGAAATCTAGCCCTGCCTGAAAGGAAGTGATTAAAGTTTTTAAAGACTACAGAGATTTTTACACAGAGTAGTGTGATACTCAAGACCAATTAAATGTCATCTTAAGTACTTAACTGAAGCATTTTTTTTGTACACTAGGAGTCAGTTAAGTGGAAGGTACCAAATTAAACTTACATTTGAATTGACTTAATTTCAAGAGATTATGCATCGCAATTTAAGAAGTATTTCAAAAAGCTTTCAGTAGAGCAGTCTCTGTTAAGTTGGCTTCAGGAGCACTGTGTTAAGTCTGAAAGAAGAAAACACGCCAG
>VYZT01047463.1:227851-339022 GCA_013400735.1 Pomatostomus ruficeps
CTTTCAAGAATTGCAGGGGAGAGAGGTGGAGGAAGGGTTTTCTCTTCTTCTGTCTGTTTTGCAAATTGAAGCCCACGAAAGCCATGGGAGTCAATGGAGTCACTCCAGCAGAGCCTTTAGCCTTTTCTTTTTCTGTAAAATGAAAGAAGGAAAGCAGGAAGAGGTTTTTTTAGCACTCCATTTTCGTTCTCTTCTGAAGCACCCACAGAGAACAGGTCTCGGTGGCTGTATCAAACACGTTGTAATGCCCCAGCCTCAAGCCCCGCTGCTCTTGTGACTATGTAAATGGAGTTTTGTGGAACAGGAATCACAACAGAATTGAGAGCCTGGAAGCTGTCACCCCCTTACAAAGGTACCATGGTCATCTCCACACTGTGGAGTTTGTTTCCAGCTTGAAGTAAATAAGATGCCCTTCTCTGTGCCAGTCTCAGGAGTGCTAGTGACTTCTGGCTGCCCTTGGCTATCTTGTTTTTAATTTAAGAACCATGCAAGTGCACTTAAACATCATTGTTTACTGGTGTCATTGTTATCAAAGCAAGTAAAGACATCAGCATCTCTATTGTCCTCGGGTTTTATTTTCATTGTGTCAGACTACAATGGGACTTTGAGCATCTAGTTCTTGACTACAGGCACCATTCAACAGGAAATTGATTTCCATGGGTGACAGGCGTGGAGGCTCCATGGGTTCCCGGGTGAGGCGCACACAGCAGCACCAACGTGCTGTGGGTCTCTATCCCTTTCCTCCTCAGGCTGGGGCTCTCAAATCCTACCTACCTCGCACTGAACCTGCACATCTTCCTCCTGAGCATTAAGACATTGATGCTGGAGCATAGTCAGTGTTTCCCACGAACTGTACCTGCTTCCAAATTAGGCGACCACTAAGGGAAGAGACAAGCACATGTGGGATGGGGGGGCAGAGAGTTTTACAGAGAGTAACTGACGATGCATCACCATGGACAGGAGCCTTAAGGGCAAAATACAGAGCTTGTCAGTTCACGTTTGTCTGGGCTCGGAGAAGAGGCATTTTCAGGCTCTGCATCATGATAGCTGTAACAAGCTGAGTTGAGAGACTTCAATACATGCCCAGCTATGAGTATGGACACTGATGAGAAAGCTTATGTGTGCCGACTCGCATTCATTTCATACGAGTAGACACTTCGCTCATTCAAAAATACAGCTGGCATGATAAGCCTTTGAGAGTACAAAATACATATGAGGGTGTTCAGTTTTGAGTCAGGGTTATGCCATTTTTAATGGCCATATACTTACCCTGTCTGGTGCATTTATTCATTTTTGAGCCAAACTAGATTCAATGATTTTCGTCATTTTTTTTTCACCTCTGTTGACATTGTCTGACAAGACTGTTCAGACTCAGACTGCTTAGGAAAAATAAAGTTTGGTGCCAGATTTTGAGCCATCAGCAGTGTTCACTCTCATCTTTATTCTATTATTCTGTTGCAAAGGAACTTTCAGCTCACGAGCCACAATGGAAAGAAAACAACTCCAGCTCTTTTTTCTCCACCCCCCCCCGCCCCCTTCTTCTTTTTTCCATCTTGTGATCTTAACCCAGCTGGTGAGGGAGAAAATTCCCATGCGAGGCATGTGGGTGGAGCCCAATTGTGTAAGCTCCATGCTTGCAAAGTGTTTGGCATGGATCCGCTCGCTGGCTTTGTTTTCCATGGCCGGACACAGAGGGAAGCCACATTCAGCACATTAACAGCCGCCACCTGTTGCTCTGTTCTACTTCAGAGGAACCCCGAGGCTGGGGGATCACACTGTGCTCTGGCCCTTGATCTCCAGGGAAGTTTGATATATCAGGGATGTGCATTTGTCCCCACGTTTTTCTTGCTTTTGCAGGACATGATGCTGGTGGGTTTGGGAGTCCAGATGGAGAAGAGGTCCTTGGAGCAACTTGAGTGCTGCTTTGGTGCAGGTCACTAGCAGGGGTTTTCAAGCTTCATTTGCTGTGGCTCTCCTGAAGACAAACTCTTCTTGGTTAATTCACTGCAGTCAGAAGTTTCACTGCCACAGATTGCTCTAAAAATCATAAGTATGTCAAGCCTAAGTACAAGGAATAGCAAGAAAATGCAAAAAGAAAGAACTTACTAACCTTGTAAGTGGCATTTGTAGGACCATCACCAGATTTCTCCCCTCCTTGTGCAGTACAGCTTAAATTGGCCTCCATTCCTATGCACTTTCCTGTTCATATGTAAAGCACAAGGGAAAAAAAAGCAGCATATCACTAATGCAGCTAATTCTCGGTATCTTGAAGCAATTGACACAAGTACATGAATTAACTCATCACTTTATATCACATACTTGAGGCAAATGTGCTATTTGGAGTACCTCTTGGTAAGAATAAGCAATTTAAGATCCATTAGTATTTGGAATATTCTGTTTCATTAAAACCACAGTCATTCCTAAATGCAGATGAGTGGAGAGAAGCTATCAACCTCGTGGTTGTACCAGACAAACTTTAAAACACTTTATATCACAGGGTACTGTGAAAGGGCTTTAATACAAACACAAGCCAGGCCTTAGGTTTCCGAAAGAGGGTTCTCCTGCCTTGGGTTGAAGTTCCTCATAGCTTTCATAAGTTTGAAAATTACAATGTGGATCGGGGGAGAAAGCAATTCTGGTATACAGATTTTAAGTTTTTAATATAACACCAGAGTAGTTTTGCAAAACACTATCTGTTACTTGAGTACCAAAATTCATTCTCCTTTATAATGGCCTTAATGCTGAAGATTATAGGAGAGCTGGAATTATTTTTTAAAATAATAAATACCTATCCTCTGTTTTCATTCAAAATTTTCAAATAAATCAGGGCCCCTTTGCCCTGGCCTTGACCTGTAGAACTTTAAGATCAAATCAGTTTCATTTATGACACTGTGTTCTAAGAAGTTTTTATAAATAATATTAAAGCAGTGGCTTCAGATTTTAATTAGACTTGTGACAAATCTATAGCACATTAAACAAAATATATATTTAAATTATTTTTTTAATACTTACTGTACAGACCAAGGAAAGAATCCTGAAAAACTTCTGGAAAAAAAGAATGTTCTTTTTCTCCTCAGTTCAGTCACATTCAACCCTCAAGAAGTTCCTCAACTTTAAAAAGCTATTTTTGTCTAAGCAGTAAAGGTAGAAATGTTACAGAAGTCACAGGAATTTCTGGGAAAACTAAATCCTTTCACTGTGCTGCCTAACTTAGTCTTAAGTCTTTTTCAAATGTTGAAATACACTTTCAGGGCCACAGACCTTACAATTCATACAAAACCGGGATGCCTGCAGGTAATGGGTGTTGGCTGAATGAGGTGGGCACTGTTTCACTCCTGAGGAAGGAACAGCTGGGTCCCGGCTAACACAGGGTACCACCTGCCTTCCACCCTTCACCAAGGCCCCAGCCCAAGCTCCCCAGAAGCCACTGACTCAGGAGAAGCTGCCATTCCAGAAAAGGAACTGATCAATGCATTGAGGCACAAAAGTGCGCCTGCGTTGGCAATGTGATGCTGCTGGGAGGAATGTCCCAAGAGACTGTTGCCACGCAATGTTCTTCCCTTGGAAGAAAAATCACTTCCTGCTTGACAAAATTTCCGTGATAAGACCTCATGTCCTGCTGTACTTGCAACATAGAGTTGAACCAAAGTCACCCTGGCTGACAGGCAGGTACGCAAAAAAGAGTAGGTGTCCTGCCTAGGCACGTTAAGAGCATGCAATGTATTCCATGACTACTCTATATCCATCATATGGCTTAGTTCAGGGCTAGATTAACTCCAAAAGATCCCAAAAATAGTCTCTATAACCAAACAAAGGCACCGGATTCTGGTGAATCAGGATTAGTGTTCTGCAGCTGTAGGGAAGATACTTTATAATTAAGCCAGCACCCTCCAGCAGATCTCAGTTGGAGGTACCAGCAGTCTTAGGCAAAAACTGGTTTGAAATCAGCCTGGCTTCCGGCTGAATAGCTCTGCTGGTGATGAAGAAAAGTCTGTGTGTTTCTATGGCTCCCACACAGCAAAAGCCCACCTAGAATATCTGAAAATGTGCACCTAATACATCGTTATTTTCTTGCTTTTCATTTCTCTGCAAGAATTATGATTCTGAAAAAAAAAAAAAAAAGAGGCCTATCTACAAGAATGGCTGCAAAGTTAACTATTAATTTTCTGCTCAAGTGCATGGACGCAGTGCAAAATGATCCTTAAATAACAGAGCAGAAGTCAGGTTAAATCTGAAATTCCTATGCTGTTCACTTTTCTAGCTTACCAATCCCTGTATTAAGGTAATAGCTGGGTAGATCCTTGTCAGAAACAAGGCCTGGCCTGGCTGGATTTCAAGAAGTTTGCAAAAACCATTGGCCTAAAATTTGAGGCAAGCTAAGTAGGGTCTTCCACTTGGCTCATAAGCATTCCACATCAATATCCCTGATAAATATCTCAAGCATTTGAACACAGAAATAATGCCAAGGGTACTTCCCTCACAGCTGAATCAAGCTGTGACAATAGATCCTGAAAGTGGATATTTTTGTAATGCTTTATCTTGTAATTGCCCTTTTTATTTTAATGTCTACTTCTGCAGGGAAGAATAGCAAAGTCCACTCATGTTGAACAGGTTTAAGGGCAGTTGATTGTTTATTTCCCTGAAGATATGCAGTGTTTCTGCATCAGGGTGAGACTGAGCTTTGTCTCAGGCAAATTCCACAGCGATGATATTTTTAAAATCATGTCTGATGTTAGTTTACTCTGGCTGACAGAAATGACCCCCTTTCCCATCTCTGCATTCCTACACAATCTGGCCAGCAATAGCTGAAGTTTGATAGCACACACAGGTACAAATTTAGTCAACTGTTGGGTTTTGGCAGTTTCTTGGCCACAACCTGTGGAGTCCATAGGCCTGGAATGAGAGTGATGGAGCAGCTTGCCATTCCTAGAGCTCTTAATTTAGACTCTCTAAAATCAGTGCACCTTCTTACCTTGTTGCTTCACACTTGGTTCAGATTTGAAAGCGATCTTGGCAACTCTGAGAACCATGAAACATTTTAAAGGGATTAATAAGATTGCACACTTAGAGCAAAGGATGACTCCTGCAGGACTCTGCCTACATTCCGTGTTAGCATCAGATAACACTTCATCCAAGTAAAGCAGATAACTAGCAGATTTTTCCTATGCATCCATAACAAAGTCTAAACAGCAGGAATAACAACAAAGTGCTTAAACACACAGTATTTTCAGAACAAAACAGATTAAAAAAACCAGTCTCTTAAAGTAAACAAACTATGAATAAGTCTCTGCTCAGGTCTCCAAATCACAATTTTACCTGTCTAAACACATGCAACATTAAACCATCTCTTCATTTTCCCATGATCTCCTCAGCTGCCTCGGTGACACGTGCCCTTCCCACTTGCTCTCATCCTGGAGAGCCTGTCCCCTGTCCATCTCAGGGCCACTGACACAGGGGACTGTGCTTCCTCGGGCCACCTCCCAGGGCTCTGGCTATTGAGGTATCATGGCCAAATCTCAGCATCGCCTGCAGTGCCGTGACCCTGCCACCCCGGAGCTGCCTCTGTGCCAGCCGGTGTCCGGCAGGTCCCTGGGCGCGGGACGGGGATGCTGTTCCCTCACAGATGGCCCGTGCCTGCTGTGTGCAGCCAGGGGACGTGTACCACTAAAAGGCAGGATGTCTGGCTGGAGGCTGGCAGGCTGGTACAGCCTGATGGTGCTGGGTACTGCGCACATCTGTGTGCTGCTCCCAAGGATGGCCACAGAGGTCCTCAGAAACAGGCCAGCCCTCACTGCTGTGACCTGTTACAGCTGTGCTGACACATTGCCTTTTCCACTTTTATGTCCTCAGCATCTTCACTGAGGAAACCCCACTGTTGCTTTCCATGCCCCCTGTGTAGTTTATCTTTTTTTCCTCTTCTAATGCATTTTTTTGCTGCAATTTTGAATAATTTTTCTCCTTTGCTTGTCTAAGTTTGTGTCCAGCTACACACTGGGAAGAAAGTCCTAGCCACTTGGTAATACCAGTGGTGAAGCTGCCCTTGTTTCCTTCGAGCAGAAAGCTGCCTGTGCTCACACTGGAAAAGACTATATACTCAGAAATCCACTGTTGCTTTTGTGCCCCATATAGCATTTCTCTTTCTTCCCCTTGGGAATAGCAGTCACAATCAGCAGTTACTTGGCCACAAACCTGTGCAGTCCCTGGGCCTGAAATGAGACTAATAGAGCAGCTTGCAATTCCTAGAGATCTTATATTAGGCTCTCTCCAAACTCAAGTGGACCTTCTTACTTTGTCACTTCACACTCAGTTTTGAAAGAGATTTTGGCAAGAGATCTTGCAGTCCCCTTACTGTGAGTGAGGAAGTGAAAGCACTTACTGTGATAGCAGCACTGCCTTGCCCAAACAGGCCAAGAGACAAGGAACTCTGAGCTAGTCAAACTGCTGAGGTTGAAACAGATTTATAAAAACATCTGTGTTTATTTATTTGTATATACATCTCCCGTCCTCATTTTTACCCCCTCTGGTAACCTGATATTCATGCAAGTCTATTCCTTTATTGCATTTTTGCTTCACTTCCTGTCAAATTATTTCATTTTATTTAGCTTCACCTGTCAAAATACATGAGCTAATTCTCTCTGTGATGACCTGCCACTGCTTCTTAGATTCCAGTGGCAGGATGCAGGAACTTCATGCCTGCAAAGCCTGTGTCATGGAAATCGCCTGGGCATCTCTACATGCACACAAGCAGAGAGGACAGACCCAGACTGAAATGCCTTGACCGGCTTAGCTCTGCTCTCAGGTGCTGCCAAACAAGAAACCTCCACAGCCCACAAACATGGCCCTTTCATGCCTTTCATCTCTGGGTTGCCAAATGTTCCATGTGCAGAGTCTAATGCAATGGACATCACCATCTCTCTGAGTTTATCCCCCACTTAAAACTTCCTCTGGGAGGAGTTATGTGGGGGTTTTTTGGAGAGTAACACAACATTCTGGTGTAACGAAATATGTTCTGAAATAATTTCTTATCCTATGAATTGACTGCATACTACCTGACTAATGGCAGCTGCAAAGGAGGAACTCTCTGTAGTACTATGGTATTTATTTTTGTCATTTTCACCGCTGTGATGCTGGTAGCTATAATTTATCTGACTTCTCAGTCAATGTGCAGAGCTGCCATAGCTCCATGCCACCTTGCAGCACAGGAAGCCCCTGCCTGGCCAGTTCGATGGTAGTCCAGCAAGTCATTACTTGCACTGGGAGTGGTGAAATGCAAAGCCAGAGTATCCTGAGTAAACAGATCCCTCTTTCATCTCCTCTGCAGAAGTGGGTGAGTGAGAATTGGTGTTACACAAGACTGCGTTGAAGCTGTTCAAAGTGATGAGTTTTACCCTTAATGTTATACTGAGGGAACCCATGTGGTGGCCAGTGATTGATTACCTTCACAAAGCTCATTTTCACTCAGCAGTGGTGAGTTTCAGAAGGGTGATAATAACAGATATCATTGCCTAAGTTCTCTCTCACAGGTTTTCCACTGTCCCATGGAATCAAAAGGTGATTAATTCCTCTAGCAGCTTTTGTGGTACTCTGTAAAAGTTGACACTAAGTGGAAGATACTGCATATTTACCTGTAGGAGCCAAAGCCCATAATGGGTCCTCTTTAACAGTGAAAACTGAGGATACTATATCAGCAAGAACTGGAAGACTGTGTGTAAGGAAACAGGAACAAGGCTCTCAGCAGGGATACAGGACCAGGAATGAACAGGAAGTCTGTGTCCACCTGTGAGCTTGTGTGCTTGAAGAAATAGAATTGGAGCTGGAGGCTTTGGAATGATGCTTGTCTGACCTTGGAGAGGCAGGTTACACAACCTGAATAAGGAAAAAATAGATGGCTCATGTTACCTGTTAAAATAGGGAAGTGCTCCTCTTTGGGAGTTTTAGCTGAGGTCCTGCCAAGCACAAACCTTCCTTAAAAAGGACAAAGCATACAGATTGCCAGAGATCCCAAAGGGCTGAAGGAAACACCTGCTGGGGGCAGTTCATCAGGAGTGCACCATCCTCCGTGGCCAAAAGCCCTGTGGTGGCCGAGGCAGGTGCATCCCCCTGGCTAAGGGGCTCAGATGAGCAGCTTGCTCCTCCTCACAAGCAGTACCAGCCACAGAGGCAGCCGTGCTGGGTGAGGGCACTGTTATATCCCTCATCCTCTCCCGCATCCACGCAGGCAGCAGCAGCTGCTCAGCCCCCTGCCCCTGGCGCTTGCCTGAGCGGCGCCTTGCGGGGTGCACAGTGCCAGTAGGAAATGGAAGTAATGAGCCTCAATTAAGCAGCTCCCCATACAGTCGGGGATGAACTTGTCCCAGCAAGAGTACCCGGGCCCAGGGGCTCTGCGGGGTGGTTTTGTGATGTGCAGCTGGTTCAAAGCCATTTGTGGAACGCTGAATATTCCTCCTCCCTGTGGGACACACTTGCCCTTTTGAGTACCACACACATGGGGTGTAGCTGGGCGGGGGAGGGGGGGGGGCACAAAACAGAGGATATGAATGCCATCCTTTTCATATGGGCCTGCTTTTATATATGCCTCTTTACCAAGGAGTAAGAATAGACAAAGGGAGAAAAGGTCTCCACCTTCATAAAAATCATGAGGGCTTTGGCTGAGATAACACTAGTTTGCTCATAAGATGAAATTTGAGTACCATTTAGCTTTGCCCTCATTACTGTTTATGTAGGACAACACTTACCTTCACTTAGAGAGCCAGCACAACATTTTCTGTCTTTTCTTCTTCCCAAGTGAGTCTTCAGTGTGGGATTTACTTGGTGGCCAGAACTTTTGCAGCCTTTTCCCAGCGGTATATTTCTGCAGTAATATACAGATCTGAAAAGATAAACCATTTATTCCCATTAAGAGTACTTAGGGAGTAAAAAAAAAAAAGAAAAATCTTGTTAAATTCAGTATCATCACACTTGGTATGTTTGGGTTTTTTCCACCAGGCCTTTTTTTCTCCAGCTGTTTTTATATGAACTGTGCTCCTAAACTTCCAGCCATAATGGAAAGGGGACAGCAGCCTCTGATGTCTCTGAGGTTAGGCCACAGAAACTTTGCTTATTTCCTTCAGGGAAGCAATGCTGCTTTCAGTAGATGTCACACTTATGCAACATGTGAGTCACCGAGTTGACTTTTGCTGAAGGACCATACAGAGTTTACAGAACTGTACATATATAAGTTTGTACTCAGTGATTAGAGGAGCAACACTGTTCACTACAGAACAACATTCATCTGGACAACTGCAGGATAAAATGACCCGGGGAGGGGGGGGGGGCTTTTGGAGTAGGTTTGGGCAGGAGGTGGACCCCTTGCAAGGTGGCATTCAAAGGAGGAGATGAGAAGTTTAATTAATTCAAGGGTTCCAAGTATTTTAGGAAAAGTTTTTACTGATTGACAGTAGGACAGTGTTTGCATAATTGCCCAAGCATGCAGCCTTTGAATAATAATAATAATATTGCTGTTCTCTGAGATACACTTTGTTTTCAGAAGTGACCTGACATCAGCAGAAGCAAAAGATTCAATTTCACAGTTACTTCGAAACAAAAATAATTATAGGAATGCATGCAGAAATTAAAATCTATTACTGGCAACTTGTGCTAAGAAACTAAACATCCCCTAAAGCTAGACAATTTCAACCATTTCAGTTTGGTTTTGTTGCAATTGGTTATCCTCTCGGTATCACTATTTAGGCCTGAGATCTCTTCTTCGTCTGCTCTAATCCTATTCTTTTGCTGTCTTCCATCATGCTAGAGATATTCTAGGTCCTAGACAATGTGTATATTAAATAAATGTAATTAAAATGTAACTACAACTATCTTTTTCATTTTCCTTATCACAAAAAAAAATTACATATTGAACCCTAACAAACTTTATGGATGTGTTTCTCATTTTGAATCTTATGCAGTATCCACTGAAGACAAATGGGATAATTTCCCAAGAATACAGCAATCACTGGTAAAATAATACAGCAGCATAAAAAGGCCTGTTTAAAACTTGCAGGAATGCAAGAATTGCTTTGACTGAAGATGTGTAACACCCAAATCACTAAGGAACCTACTCATCAGCTTTCAACCTTCCTGGTAACACCACCCAAAGAAAGAGAAGCTTCTCTTCTCCTTTCTGTGTTTTGAGCTGCCTAGAAAATAATAACGACAACTTATCTTTCCATACATTTGTTCCTTCCAAAAAGAGCAAACCAGCAAATGGCCAGACAAGTCATTGTTAAGCCATTTTTGGGGAACCACCTTCAGAGGCTCCTGAGATTTATTTGTTCACCTTATTTGGCACCAGTTTGTCAGCAAAATATTTCTGAAAGAACAACAGAGCATCTTTTTCTGGTGCTGTAAGTGAGAAAGCAAAGCTGGGTGCCAGAGCTCTGTGTCTGCCCTCTTTCCGTTAGTGAGTAGTTACAGCACTACCAAATCCTGACAGGCTTGGAGAGTGTCACCAAACTGTCCCTCAGCCAGTGGGGAAGGATCCGACAGTGAGTGAGAACCGAAGGGAGTGAGAGACACCACATTTACCTGAATGCTGAGCAATCAGGGAAGATAAGCACTGCGATCTGGGGCTCTGCACAGCGACCTTCTTGGCTATGTTCAGTTCTCACTGACGCTTCCTGGGCTTCCACCACTGCGACCAAGGGTGGAATGTGCACCTCCTCTGCTCCTATTCCATCCCTATAAAGAGCTACAGATGATGCTGTCCTCTGTCTCAAGGCTGAGGGCCAGTCTGCTGATGCCATTTCTGCCATCAACACCATCAGGGAGGAAAATGTTGCAGTAGGTTTGACCTAGTGTTTAGTATGAGGTACGCTGTCAGTCAGCTGCTCGGCCTGGTTCCACTCCAAATCAGCTTGTAGGAAATGAGGGTCAAAAAGATAGTACTTGGCAATGAATCCTAGCATTTTTCCCTCTCCTCTGCATTCTTCACCCACCTTCATTTCATAGCTTTGCTGTGAAGAGCTGAACAGAAAAAGAAATGGAACAAGTCTAAAGCCACTTTTGATAATGTAAATGCACAACCACTTATACTTTCAAGAATTCAAATCTGCAGTTTCAAAGTGGAATTATGCCAATCACATATTCTATCTGGCTAAATTAATTGTTATGAAACTGTAAATAAGGATGACTCAGAACCACTTAATGAAAAGACACTGACATTTCCTCCATTGTTTATTACTATCCTCTGGTCCAAACTGAAGCGAGCCTATGTTCTCAGCTTGGTTTGTCCCTTGCCATAAGAAGTAGTTTTGCTTTAGAAAAAGGTTAGGAAGCAGTATGAGGATCTCACTCATTTATTTCTCCTAGGAAATACATTTTCTTTTGGTTTCCTCAGAGGGATGTGTCTTTGTAGGCAGGTTCAGCATTGCCAGGGGAGGGGAAAACCAATCATTTCCAGGTTCATGATCATGGTTTGAAGAATCATCTTGGCTGGGCACTAGCATTAGTCTCTGTATATGTGTCTGAGGGAGGATAGGTTCTCAAAATAGGTAAAGGGCAGATTCAAAGAAGAGTAATCTCTTCTGTGTCCTTAGTGAGTAGGACAAGAAATGGGCTTACCTGCAGCTAGAGGTGCTAAGTAATAGCGAAGTTAGAGAATCCCTGAGAAAAACGGCCCAATGAAGTGTCGAGTGCCTGTTGCTGGAGGTGCCTGACAAGGCCCTGCTCCTGGGGAGATGCAGATATCCTTAAGGACAGAATCAATAACCTCTCGGTAGATGTTCCACCCCTGTGAATGACAAAAACGTTTCACTCCCACTGGTTTTTTGGTTCCTGAGATCTTCTAGCACTGAGAGCAGTGATAAAATATCTCGGTTCTTCCTACCTCATGTCACACGAGAGTAGGCCAAAAGCAGCATGGAAAACAGACAGGAAAAATGTAGCCTCAGAGCAGGAAATGTGGAAAATAAGGATACGCTGGTGGCATGTGAGCCATCCTTCAGTCTCCATGTGAAATCCTGGGCCTTGGCAGGCATGCAGACAGCTCCTGGCTGTGTGTGTCTGCCTGACACCAGAACAGCTGGTAGCACAACCAGCCTGCAGGTCATCCAGATAATTCAGTGGTCTCATAAACTTGATGAGCTATTATTCAGCAACACCCAGTAATTAAAAACGAATATGCTGCAGGTAACATGGAGAACAGCTGACGAAGTCCAGGACTAAAGACACCACCTAGAAAATGAACACAACAGGCTGCCATTGGAATGAGACAGGCTCCACATGAACCCACGGCTGCCAGAGTTGCATTCGTACACCGAGAACTTTTCATTTTAGTGCCCTTTTAAAGAAGCTGAAAATATCCACTAACCCTGAGAACAAACATATCATTTTAAAGCAGAATAGGCCTGTAAGACTTTTTAACACTTGTTCGTTGATTATATTAATGCCAGAATATATTAAAGAAGTGCAATATAAATTTGATTTTAATTGTTTTGTACACACGCCAGTGAAAAGGAACTGATTGGATACAGTTCACAGGCAGTATGTTAATACGTTATTTTCATATGATGATAGCTTTGCATAATCTTTCTTTTTCCAAGATTTAGAAGAACCTGTTGTTAACCAAAGCACAGGAGAGAGGAAGAATACAATTTACATAAAATCGGCTACCCTACACATTAATTAGTAATGTGGCTGAGCGGAAGGTGTGTTCACTTAGTAGAAAGTACACTTTATAATTTATACACCAGCTGTTTCAGTGCTTTCTAGTCCATTTTCCTCCCTGCCTGCCTCTAATGAAATCGTGTTACTGGAGAATTGACTGGGGTGAATTGAGATTTTAATCCCATTGACGCTTCTCTATGGAAAGGCACACTGGTGGGAACTTTTAATGGAAGGTCTGTAATCAGAAGACACTTGTATTCAGTCCCCCACTATAATGACTCTCATCAAATGTTAAAGCCCAGGCAGTGTGCAGAAGGCTAGAATTTCAAGGTTTTTGACCAACCCCATTTGAGGCATTCCTCTGGGAGTGTGTGATTACTCAAGTTTAGCAGTTTATTGCCTCATCTTTCAATATCCAGTGAAGCACAAAATTCTCATCTAGGTTGCTCTTTTTACTTAAAGAACAGGCCAAAATAGACTGCAGAGCTACTAGCACTGTCATTGAGGTTAATTCTTGCTTCTCAGTTAACAGGAGATCAATGGAAAAGCTTTAAAATATTAGAACACAAATGCTGCTTAGTCTCTAAAATTGCTCAGCAGCCTTTCTAAAAATTCTGGTTTGCACCACACTTTGCCAACACACGCTCGCATTTATTTATTACCAATTGCTTTTTTAAGGCTAAGAGTAACATTAATTGAGAGGTGGTGCTGTTCTGCAAAGAAGGATGTAAACATGTATTAAAATCCAGCAGAGCGAACAGTTTCCCTATTCCCCAAACTTTGCAGTCAAGAAAAGTACAGTCATTAAAAGAGAGGTGGTCAAAAAGCAAGCTGAATTGGGAGTTAATGGGACTCATTATGTCGGCTGCATGTTAGTAATGTCTCCTTCTCTACCAGAAAAACAAGCAGAAATAGACACAGAAAAGCAAAACCCACTTAAACAAATGCCTGTTAAAATCCCTGTGAGGAGAATGCATTTGCTCTGAACAGACACAAACACATCAATTAATACAGTGGAAGCCACTTATACAAATACATGTTAAGAAATAAACTGCAAAAATGAAGGAACTTCTGACAAAAGATGTCAGATGCTGTTGAAAGGAATAAATCTATTTAAAAGACAACATATTTTTCAAATGCAGCAAGTCAAAATAGAAGGAATAATAGGAAGACGGCCTCTGAAGAATTAATGTTAAATAATAACAAAAAAAATTTTTCCCTTCCTTCTTCTTTTTCCTCCTCTCCAAAAAAAGGAATCAAGATGAGAGTTTCTTTAATAAGCATTTCACTGGCAACTTAATGAATACATTTGAATGACTTTCCTTATTCCCTGTTCCTTTCTTATTGAATTGGTCAGACAAAGGTCTAATTTGGGAGTTTTTTTACTTAAAGGAGCTCTTTCTTTCTGATACTTCTTTTGGGCCAGCATGGGTTCAGGATTTTCCGCTCCTTATGCAATTCACTCCCTCTGGTCCCTTTCTTATTTTAGTTATTTCAAAAAATGTTAGAATCCGCTTGTTATTAGAGGTTCCTTTTTTATGGCTTCCAATCTGAATAGGTGCCTACATTCTCACATTCCCTGCGGAATTCATGGCAGTTATTGTATATGTACCATAATTCATACAGGAAGGATCACAATGCAGCTTTTCACCAGATTATGTTTGTGTGCATTTTTCAGGGCTTGTTTAATGCTTATTTAATTTCAGGGCTTAAATTAATCTATATGTCTATAGATTTTTTTTTCCTGCGTGCCTGCTAGTGCCTTTCAGGAGGTGTTTCTTTAGACTTTTAGACTTCCCACTCAAATTTGATGGATTAAGGCATTCCAAGTGTCCAAATTTGAAGGGAACATCCAAACATCGGATTCCTTTAGAGTTTCTGTAGCAAGTAATGAATGCCTTTTGTTATATCAGCCCTAATTTTTCCGGGCTCTCTCCTGCTTCCTTTTACCAGCCTCCTGTCCACTTCTTTGAGAGTTTTCTCACTCTCCACCCTGGCAAGCCAGCCTCTGTTCCCAACAAGCTTTCTGCTGGTGTCTCTCAGGGGTACCGATCCGTACATCAGTGATCTGCATGCTCCACGGGCATTCATTAATTTATTTCCTCGGCACCTATATTAGGCATGGAATATTACATCAGTCTGGCAGGGAGAGAGCTGAAACAGAGAGAAGCAACTGAGTCACCCAAGGGCACTCAGAGAATTTGCTCAAGGGCCAGATATCTCATCCAGGCTCTCATTTCTTAAACACAGATGGTACTGAATAAGTTTCCTAAGTGGTCCTAATCCACCAAAAAGGGCAAGATACAAATTCAGACGTTCTGAAGTTGTGCCTAACCACAAAATACCAGCATCTTACTATGTGAGCTATCTTTTCTAGCTCTCCAGAAGAAAACAGCTTAGCAACTAATAAGTGAGGCCATTAAAAGCAGATTAAATTTGTAGGAAATGTGAGAAATTCTTTCTGTAAGGGGCCAGGAGGCTCCTGAGCACAGACTAGCACTCCACGCTCACCTTTCTTATTGAAGCTGACCTAGTTATGAACTCTCCATTTTGAAAAGGACACACCAAAGAAAACGTGAAGGCTGTTGTGAGATAAGAGTTGGTCAGAGGGGAAAGAAAAAGATGCATCAGCACAATAAAATAATTGGCCAGGCAGTAGCATTGCTGGAAAGGACTGAAAGGAACCCTGGATCATTAATGGATCAATGAATCAGCAATACTGTTACCAAAACTAAAGAGTGAGAAGTGCGCAAGGTGTAAATAGAGTTGTCATGTAGGAAAGGATGGGGGGAAAGAAAATATGTTCCAATAAAAAAGAAAAAACCAACATGGATAGAAAGCATGGCTAATCCTTCAGGGCTCTCCAGCACCCGTCTAGGATTCTTATTGCATCTTTCTGCCTGTAGGTGGATGTTGGTTAGGGGCAATCTCTATCACCAGACTAGAACTGCAGAAAGAATGAAGAACTCTTGTTTTCTGACTAGAATTCAATCATGGGCATCTGCCAATTCCACTGTTTCTGTAGTGCCTTCTAAGTGTGTCAGTCACAGATTAATCCGACCACATACTTATTCTAGAAGATCAAAAGCTATAGATCTAAATATTTTGTTTGGAAAATAAGAAACCCTCAAATTTTTGTTTCAACCTATGTTTCTTCACTCTGCTTGCTTCTGGTGGTTACTTTTTGGACACGTGGAATGTGGAAACTTGCCCCTGGAGTAAAGACAGCAAAACTCCAAACATGGTGGAGACAGAAGATGTAAATAAGTACTCACATGACAGAAATATGTCTGTCTTAAGTTGGTTCTTCTGACTGTTACTAAGGCATGACTGCCCATGTGCTATTTGAGCTGCAAAACAGAGCAAGGAGAGTCACAGGAATAACAAGACCTTCTGCTTCTAACAAAAATATTGCTGTTTATAGCAGGGAAGTCCTCTAAAACACATTTGCACAGCACTTAGCACAATGAGCCCCGGTCTTCAGTGATACAACAGTAATAACTGTCAATAACACTGTTTATGGACATTTTCTCTTTTCAACAACACAAGGGTGCTTTTCTAATCCACAAAGGCTATAAACTTGAACTATTGCACTATTTCTGAGGGCAGAAGTGAGACCAGAGATCAGGCAGATGAAGCGTGTCTTTTGTGATTTATCTGCTCG
Source organism: Pomatostomus ruficeps (assembly GCA_013400735.1). NCBI lineage: Eukaryota > Metazoa > Chordata > Aves > Passeriformes > Timaliidae > Pomatostomus > Pomatostomus ruficeps. The sequence continues at coordinate 244,158 of VYZT01047463.1, forward strand.
CTGCCACCACCACCTCCTTTCTGCAGTGAAGCCATACGGAGGGGATCATCAGTGCTTAGCTCAAATGTAAATAAGTATAACATCTTCTGGAGGCCCAGGCAATAATCCCGTTCAGACATACGCAAAAACTGGTGTGACTGGGAAGTGTAAGCCATCTGCACTTCCGGTATAAGGCAGCTATAGGGTGATTTAACGGGAAAGGTACAGCCTTTGTTCTGTGAAAAATCAACGTAAGATAAACTAGGAAGAAAACACACACATCTCCGGTAGGAGACAATCCCTTGAGTCCCAGGGAATAGACCAGCCAGCCTGATGTGGCACAGGTCTTCCCCTCCCCAGACTAGAGCTGTAGAGTCCATGGCGTGCATGAATTTTTTGGCTTCTGTTAATTTCCAGTAGCTTAACACACCATATGTTTTTTCCCCAGGACAGGCTGCCTTCCACCGCATGGTCCTAAGGAAAGGAAGGGAAAAAAATCCAAATCTAGTACTGCACAGAGAGAAAAGGCAAGTCAACAGGCAGAGAAGAAAGAAATGTCATTGAAATTTTGTTGCATTGAATCACTTAAATGAGATCATAAGCTACTATAATGTATTGATTTTCTTGCATTTCCTGGGAGGATGCCATTTGAAGGAGACAAGGTGCTTTCTATTTGCTTTTAGGCATTATTTAACACCAAGTTTTACTCTTCTACGTAAAAATTCAGTTGTGTGCCAGTAACTTGATGAGCATACTTTTGCCATATCCACAGGGATATAAAATGGTCATACAGCTCAGAGCTCCACAATATGCAGTAAGTTTTCTTATAAATTCCCGTGACCTACAAAAAACACTTTTGTATGTGAATATCTTCAATAGATTGATCTAGATTCCCTTAATATTTTATGACCATGTATGTTTAACAGGGAAGATGCTTATGTGATAGTATTTTATACCCTCTAATTACACAGTAAATATTCCAAATGCAACTCCACAGTTTCCTACAGGAAACAGCAACAGCAGTGGCAGTTACAAAACTGAATGAAGCAAAGAATAGGTTATTCATTCCCTGCACAGAACAGAAGACAGAGCATAGGGAGGAAACAGTTTGCTTTGAACTTTCAATAATGAAATGCCCATGCAAGTTAAATATGTGGCATAGCAAGTTTCTACTGTTCAGGCTATATCTGGCTTTTTCCCAGGAGTTTCAGTACCAAAAATATCCCTTTTCTGCAACAGCGTTACCCCAGACCTTCATGATTTGGTTTGCTTTCAGCAAAAGGTGTTCCTTCACCTGAGCAACACAGCCAAAAGAGGATGAAATGCATGTGTTGTTATTTTCCACATGAATCACTGACACGGTGACTTAATTTTCAAAGAGGATGGAAAAGCAGAACTATAGAATCAGGCAAGATGGGCAAAGGAATATGAATTTGCAAAGACCTAACAAATAACTCTTCTGCAGATAGTGACTAAGAGCAGGAAATATCTGATGGCTGATGTTTTGGACCAAATGACCTGCAATCATGAATTCACAATATTACATGCTCTGGAGATTTTTACAGCACTCAGCTGGTAGACTAGGAGAGATAACTTCCAGAGAGGTGTATTTGTCCCACCAACAATCAGTACTCCCAAATACATTCAATTTCTTGCTGCTTTTGGAAAAAAACCCAACTGAAATTAACTGACCATTTTGAGAACTCCAGTTAAACTATAAGCAGAGCTCACTATGTCAAAGGTAAATGTAATCTAATAGGATATGAAAAATATTAAAAAGACACATAATCAGTTAGCCCAAAGGTAATATACAGCCTATAGAAGGAAGGTTATGTAGACTAGGCCTAATCATCACCCAGTGCAAAGAGACCCCACTGCTTTTGATATACCTATCCCCAGTTGTTCTGGGGGATGATCTGATTGCCAGAAGAATCTTTTGGGGTTTGTCCCTGCAGCCTGGTGTGTGCCACAGCGGCCCCTGGCAGGATGGCTGGGGCAGTTCTGACAGAAAATCTGTGCCCGTGTCTTGGTAAATGCTCTCTGTGCCTCTCCCATGGGCCCAGCTGCTGTGCTGGGGAGTCACCTGGAGCTGACAGACCAGAAGCACCAGCACCACGTTTTCCTTAGGAAGCCGTTCTGTGTGCCCAGAGAGTTCCTGCTGAGCTCAGCCCTCTTGTAGGCTCTTCCAGCAGGCACTGGCTAACAGAGCCAGGTCCTGGGAGAGGGGCTGGGTGCAGACTGCTCTCCTGGGAGAAGTCCCAGGTTCCACAGCAGGAATGGCTCCCGGGAAGCACCCAAGTGCCCCTGGACTCATGTAGCTACATGCAGCCTGGAGTGTGTGCTTACAAACAGGGCCGCGGCTGTGGCGCAGGAACCGAGCTACTGTTACATGTTTACACGGAATGGAAAGTGGGTCCACGAAGCAGCACATATGTTTGTCTGATAGTCGTTAAACAGGGATTTGACTGCAGATCTTCTGGGAAAAATCTAGCAGGAAAGAGCCGAGTATCTGCCTGAGTCTTGGCATGCAATAGTGCAGCTCCATTACCATTAGGGAATTGGCATATGTCTGGAATTAGGCACACTGGCAATCAAGCCACTTCTTTACAAATAACTAAAAAAAGGGAACAAACTGTTTGTTATCAAATTGATTCAGGCATCTGGGACACAGTGGTTGAATACTATTGATTATTTTCATTCAGGTTTTAAAGTGAATTTACTTTGGCCGACTGCTCTCCTTTCATATTTGCTTGCCATGAACATTCGAGTGATCAAGTTTTACTTACACAGATGTGACCTTGACCAAGTCCTTTTACCCCTTTGTGCTTCCATTTCCTCCTTTTCTCTTACCTGTTTCAGTTAGAAACTCAAATAGATGCATCTATCAAGGTCTATACCTTAATTAATTAAGTACATTGGGCCCTGTCTTCTCTGGGATCTCTCTACACAACTCCAATATAAATCAGAATAACAATAAATTGTGCAAAATGCATTTCCAAGTCTCATATATGGATGCTGTGTTCAAATTTCAAAGGAATTTGAAATTCAGGGGTGACATTTGAGCCAGATGCACTTGTTTTCTCACTCATCCAAACACATAACCCATCTGCCCAGTGGTGGCGAGGCCACACTGCTCAGTGTGGGCTACTTGCATCAAATTACTTCCCAGTGGGATTGAAAAAACAGGAAAAAAAAAAAATTCACTAAAGACTGACAAACCAAAAGCCAGCATAGAACCACATTCTGATCTGTTCCAAGAAATTTCAAGAGCAGGAAAAAAACCAGCTACTTTTGTCTGATACATTACTTGAACATTACATGTTCATTTGCACCTCAGTGCTTTTTAAAACTGCTTGAGCAGATAGTTTATAAATAGAAGTAAAAACTATAATAAAAAGCTTTTCTTAATTTCTCTGTGATCAGATATGTATGTGGCCCCTAGGTCCCTTGGTTACAAAGAGTTTTGTGTGTATGACTTTTGCCTCCTGTCTTCTTTGGCTCCGTATTTTTCCACACATTTGCAGGACTTAAATATCTTGGAGACCTCTCTCTCAGCCAGCTTTGCTGAGGCTCTCAAGAGGTTCAAGAATGAGTAGAGAGTAACCCACAGAAGACATACCTGTAGAACCCATATTTCCACAGGAACTCTGGCTGTGGCCTTGCAGAAACTGTTCTGCCAAGGGCACGGGGACAGCACCAGTGCCAAGCACAGTTCTGCTCCCACAGGTGTGGGATGTCAAGGACAGGTGCCATTTCTTACAGCAAAGCTGCCATCTGCAGCATCCCTCTTCACCACAGGACAAGGAAGAGGGAGTGGAGGTGCAGAGAAAGACAGTACCTTATGCCTCTTATGGAACAACACAAAAAATATGCTTTTGGGTACCCAAACGGTAAAAGCCCTTCTGAGAAGCAGCTGCTCAGAAGAGAAGTCCCTGAGCACCCATTCCTTGCCACTTATCACTTCCAATGGACAGCCAGTTCAGCCTTCTAGACCCCAAATCCCAGCACACAGTCCTGAAGGGTGGCTGATCCTGTATTATTTAAACCCTTTACTAACAAGGGCCAGATTCTCAGCTGCTGTAAATTGAGAACTCACTCACTGACAGCACTCAAGGTAGGCAAACTTACACCAGCTGAGGATGGTTTAACCAGTACAACTTCTCAGTACCTTTACTCAATAATGAAAATGAGAGAAAAATGCACTTGGTCCTTGGGGGGTATTTGGTTTGTATTTCTGGGTTAGCTTTTTCTTGGAGTTTTTCTTTTAGGAAGGAGGAGTGAAGTGAGAGGAATTGTGTTTGGCCTGTTTGGGAGTTGCAGAGCTGAAGCTGGGAAGCAATGCAAAAGAGCACTTTAATAAGTAGGGAGTGCCAAATGAAATGCTGATTTTTCTTCTGTGGATGAAGAAAGCTAAATACAATATTCATGTTACCTCAGTTTCTTCCATTGCTCCAGACAAAATCATTGCCAAGACAAAATAACCCCCTCTGCTATTGCACAAACTCTTCATGTGCAGTTATTTGTACTAGCCAAACAGAAAGAAATTAATCCCATTTTGAGCACTGAATGTGTGGCCAGAGATTTCATTATATTGTTACCATTTGGGACAAATATGCAGGAAGAAAACTGCTCTGCCAGGATTTCAAACTGAAATGTACATTTAAAATTTAGCTCGTGACTTCCCAGGGCCATTGTGAGGCTTTTTCCCGATGTTTCACCCTGGAGGCATCATGTTGTGAGTTCAGCAGGCAAGATGCTGCCATGACTTATACCTCATCAGATCAAAGGCGTTGCACGGAGTGCCAGGGATGGATATGATTCCTTGGACTAATTTTATTATTATAACTCCACTGACTTCAGGGCGTTACACCAATGATGAATTTGGCTCATCATACGGCAAATGAAGCTTAGCATCTTTTGTTCCAAGTCTTCCTTTCCATCTACCTCCTCTGCTACCACCTGCTATTACTCTTTGAGTATGTTTACACCACATATTGCAAACAGCCATGAGCAAGCTCTGCCCACGCTCCAATCTGACAGAAGCCATGTGATTGCACTGGCACCAAGCCTGAGCTAATAATCCCTCATGAGAAGGATTCTTTCAGTGAATAGCATGAGCATGATGAGTGTACATCTATCCATACAGTATCAACATGCCCAAAGACTAATCTATGCTGAAAATCTCTTTACAGGTCTGGAGTCTTCTCCTTCCCTCTTTCTTTTTCCCATGCCCAGTACAGAGGTCTTGTACCTGCACTCATAATCCCCACAGTCAGAAAAATGCTCCTGAGTGCTGCAGAGAATTGCTGTCCTCATTTGTTGGTGCAGAGCCCTTCAGTACTGCTCAGTCCTAGATACTGAGCTTTCTTCTCTACCAGTTTAAACAGGCTTTTCACCCAAAGAGCTGACAAAATAATCCCACATCATACCCCATCCGCCTGCCTTTCCTTCTACTGCTGCACTACTTTCCTTTGCCTTCTGCACCAATGTCACTAAGGCTTGTTGATGGTTCCCCCTCTGCACACGGCTCATCCTCCTTTTTGAAGCAATACCTATTAAATTTCCTGGGTTTTTATTTGGCAGCTTCATCTTTTGCTTTCCAAGACCTAGAAGAGCCTTCCTTGGGGGCTTGCTGCTCCATCATATCCCTGACCTGCACTGTGAAGACAAAACCTCTAAATACCACCATGACTGGGCCTCCACAGCTGGAAGGGAACAGCCAGACCCAAGGCCTTGTGGTGTCTGTGAGGAAGTATTAATTTTCACATAATTTTCATCTCTTTAAATTCATTTCCACTGATGTAAGGAGCAGCTAGATGCTTCATATTTTCAAACCATCTAAAGCCACCTAAATTTTTACCTTACTTTTGTTATCAGTTTAAATGAACACCCACGCCCCAAGGTAATCCGAGTCATTATCCCACTCCTCGATGGTTTTCTACACAACATTCAGTCACACGCTCCTGACTCAGACACTTTGGGTTGCTCTGCAGGTACACAGAACGACAGAGCTCTCATGGCTTCAGCATCTTTACTTATAAACTCAGGCTGTGTGTGGACATTCCTATATCTCTGCATTGCTCAGTAATATGAAATGCCTTCCTCCATCCCAAATACAGGATAGAACCACGAAACAGTTCCAGGGCAAGAGGTGCTTATTTTAAAATCAGTGATTTGCATGCCCACGCAGTATTTCTGCATTAACGGAAGCCAAAAGAGAAGCCACCACTGGTTTTCCATGAGCTTTACATTTACTAATAGCTTTGCAAAAATTTAGCCAGTAAAGAAAAGATCCCAAATTAAACAGAACCAGCAAAGGAATGTGGCTCAAGGAAGAATAGTCAAGGAAAGTGTGTGGAACCACGTTAAGAAGATAGAAATAAGATAAACATTTCACTTTCCTTAAAACCAGCAATGAAAATATTCTGAAAATTAGCATTTTTGTGCATCTTCACAGCCAAATTTATTCTCCTTTCAACATCTTTGTCAATATTAAAAGGTTTTAAGTCCAGGGGATGCAGTATCACTCCATCTTTCTTCAAATCTGAGACTGCTAATGAAAGACCTTGTAAAAGTTATGTGGAGTTTGTATTGGCAAAGGATTACAGAGATACCTTTCCAGAGCTTAGCAGTAGCTCATGAATTGTCCATTGATGCAGGCAAAGGGAGCCAGAGAATCCAAATATCACTCCACACTCTACAACTTGGGGTTTTTTTCCCATGGGCTGCTGTTTCCAGTGAACAGCTCCACTTCTCAGTGATAAAGAAAAATGATTTAAAAGCCACTTGATCTGTGTTGTCTCCATTCAAAAAGAATCTAACCTGATTTATTGTTCCTCAAATGGCTGAAACACTACTTTGCTTAATGTCATTAAAAACCTGATATCGGCACCCAGCCCTAATAAAAGCATCAGGAACATGGTACTAAGCTACCCATAGAAGGAAAATGAAGCTGTCATTTTTCAATATAATTAAACCTGGTTTCAAAAATCCAAAGGTCTGTAATATGAATTACACTAATTACTTCTTGTGGTTTAAACATTGATTCCAATGTTAAATTTAATGGACTTAATGGATGTTGCTTTTCCCATCAGACTGGTGGCCGATGTTTGTCTTGTTTCTTGACCACTTATAGATTTCTGTTGACCCTTTAAACGTATTACAATCGGCAGCCGGCTCATTCTTCGTGCATGAGAGTACTACTATTACTTTCCATGCATAATCCCAGCTTCCATGTAACCTGTCTCTCGGAGTTATTTTTGGCAGCCAAAAGCATACATGCTCCAGGAAATAGAAAAAGAGATCATTGGACGGAATTTTCAGAAATGTGCAAGCAATTAATTTTGCCAGGGCAGTATGTGAAATCCAAACAAACATTAGGAAATAGCGAAACGTGCAAAAATTCACAGAGCAGAAGAGCTGCTGTTTGCTGCACACCAGTCCCTTTCCTGCATTTCTTCATTGCTGAACAGAGTCAAAACAGAGGAGCAGGGATGCTGAGCCTAGTTCTGAACTCCAACTGGTGTTGGAATCAGAAGCTGTTGGAATCCATGGAAAAAAACTTTGGAACCAGGTTCCCTCTTGAACTTTCTGCTTACCCAGAAAACACCAAAAGGAGTGTTCGGGTTGAACAAATAAGAAATGCATTACAAATAACAAACCGTGGGCTTTCTCTTGACTTAATGACAGAACCCCCACGGATTTCAAGGAGAGTCAGATGAGATACATTTCATGTGTGATCAGTGGGAGAAAAGGACCAGCTCTGCATTTGGGCTCACACCCAAGAGACACCCTGAGAGGGTAATGCTTGATGCTTTGATTCCCTTCAGGAGTTGGAACTAATCAATGTTGTGTCCAGGCAAGATGATGTGGCTTGTTCCACTGCTAAGAACACAAACAAAGCCCAAGTTCCTCGGATCACAGAGTGTGCCTTCATGTGAATTTATAAGGCTCTACTTGGGAGAGAAGGCCTAATCCTGAAGATCCAGGTGTAAATAATGAGGAGTGCTGGTTTCTTCATATTCTGGGAAACAAGGCCATTTTCAAATAAGTCCATAAATAAAGAACTTGGGAGAGGATTTTCAAAATACCTCGTGTTCAAAATCTTGTTCTCCTAATATATCACAGTTGCTGAAGGCATCCTAGGCTAAGGTTGAAACAACAGCAGAATGCCTGTTTTCTCACCAAACTGTTTTTACATTTGTTTTCCACAGACAATGGAACGTTGATACCAAAAAGGAATCAGTACCTTAAGATATTTGCACCACTTCTTTTACTGCAGCAGAAACTCTAGATGCTCATAAGAGGTAGTTGGTAAGAATGGAAGAGAAGTCTACAAATATTTATAAATTCAGACTATCACGACACCTATAGCTGCAGTGAAGTCAAGTAGAAGAGTTTGCTACAACCAGAGAATTGCCATTTGTAGCTCAGGACAACAGAATTATTACACATTTATCTATGGCAGTCTTGGTACAGTGGTGATGCCAAGGGGGATCATCATTCAGCAAAATGATCTTCCTCTTTCCCTCTGTTTGTGGTACATTCCTGAGCAAAGTTGTGCTGCTGTATTTGTCACTGGCTGTGCCTGAAACTGTAACTGGTGTGACTTTTAAAAGAATAACATTAGCACCGAGGAATCCTGCCAGCACCAAAACGACTCTTTCTATCCAGGGCCTAAAACATCTGTGCGTAAGTAAAAAATATATATAATCCATATGTGAATTGAAGGATTTGACAGAGTCAAAACATACAGCTCTAGGAAAACGGTGTTATGTTAAGGGCCAAGTAATCAGCATGTATAAACTTGCATGATTTCACTGACACCACTGATGCTCTGCTGATTCACATCAGCTGAGGAGCCTTGTCTCATAAGTATGTTTTTCTTTCTGTATGGGAATTCACTCAGCCCAGAATTAAAGAGTATAACATAATCCTTAAAGAAAAGGGAGAAGATTTTGGAGAGGTAATTTAATGCTTTCAATTTAGGAATTCAAGTCAAATTAAAACACACTGAGGATTTCCTACTCAAATCCTACTCAATAGGGAAAACTTTTCTAGATATTTAGAAAGATCTTTGGACTGAACTGCCAGCACTGGCCTCCTGGCCAGGGTCTAATGAGAGGAGACAGAGCATGACCTATTATGTCTCAGAGTTTGACTGAATCGAGACTTTTGGCAGGTGTGTACTGGCATGTGCAACTCCTATGTAAACTCCGCAGTTTTATGATTGCAATAAAACCTTTTTATAGCTAGAAGATATTTGAGTTCGTAACACGTGCCTTTCCAGACTAGATAATAATGGAATTCTTGTTTATTTTCTATCTCAATATCAAGATGCAAAGATGACAGGTTAACAAATCCTTCTCCCTCCCAAGGTAACTCTGTAAGAAAATATTTAAGCAATGGAAGTAACTGGAGAAAATGGTTCTGTAGCCATCATTACTGGTCACAGCCCGAAGTCAAACATACCCAGCCATCAAAATTCCACTCTGTTTTAACATTGGATGATGAAGATATGCTGGTCTCATTACTCACTGAACTTTTCTCTCCTCCCTTCTAGCAAGTATTGACTCCTGCCACCATCTTAACTTTTTAGAACTGCTCAGACAATTTTCTAAGCAAATCATGCACTGCTATAGGTTTAACCTTCCTCTTTCCCACCTCTCAGCTATGTGTTTTAACCAGCCCATAGGTTTGCCTGCGGTCTTGTCTCTGGGAAGACAGCAGCCCTGCAAGGTCTCCCACAGACCTGCAGGTGCTTATGACCACCTCTCCACGGGTGCATCCGATTTCCATATCACTTCCTGCCCATTAAAGCTGCAGAAGGTGTCCTGGAAAAGGGATGCTTGAGCATTTGCTTAAGCCCACCCCTGAAGTCAAAGACATCCCATGGAATGCTATTTGCTTTGAGAGAGCTTTGGGAGGACCGACATTTGGTGTGCTCTCTACTAATGGGCACGGAGCAGGCAACTGAGCTGAGGCCCAGGAAACGCTGTGGTAGGACTCCCAGCCTTGCCCTTCACCCAGGATCTGCTTGGAGTCAGAGCCCTGCCACTTTCTCACTTTTGCCTCACTAGAACAAAGTAACTAATACCATGTTTTCTCATCTCCTTGGGCATGAGGGAGGACAGATTCTTTAAAATAATGATTTTAATTCACAGTACTTAAAAATAGGCTCTTAACTCTATATGCTGGCATCTAAATAAAAGCAGCCTGACTTTGAGAGGTGCTAAGCATTTGCACCTCCTAGCAATGTGTACACGAGCTGTTTTAAAGATCTCCAAAGATACAGATTTTCTTCCCTGCCAATACCATTTCTCTCTCCTTCAATATAATTTTATAGGCCATCCATTTTGACATTACATCAAATTAACACTAAAAACACACCTACCACTTTGGATAGAGCTTTTGAGAACTCACTCTTCCCAACACACGAGGCAGAGTGCCTGCTTTGTGTTACAGACAAGTTCACATTTAACTTCGAACATTTGCACGAGTCACGGAGAATTCATTTTGACTTCTGTGTTGTCCTGAACAATGACATTTTCCTGAATCGGGGACAAAGAAAGTCATTGGAAAAGCAGTGACAGCAGAATAGAGCATGTTTATGCAGTTTAGCAGGGGCATCTGTTTCTCTAAATGAGACCCCAGAAGAAAAATAATAACCAAGAAAAAAAAAATGTATTCAGTAAGATTTAAAGAAAATAAAACCAACCAAAACCAGAAAAATTTCTCCTGGCTCCTCCAGACAAATTAGCCTATGGAGTCAGGAATGCTAAAGAAAAGGGAGAGTGCATTGCTGTGAACTTGTCTGAGCTTTTATATCTCTTCCGTTAGGTAATTTTCAAGTAGTGTTGATTTAGCAGTTTCAATTTCATTCAGAAGAGGCTAAACAATGTTAGATGTTAAAGTCTTCCTTTCAGGTTTGCTTTACAATTCACTATTGCTCTTTCTACTCTTAAGCCTGTGCTCCAATATATAACCGGTTATATATTCCTTATTAAAAATGTACAATGTTTCAGAAAATTGAAATAGTTTTCAAAATTGTCCCCCATTGGTAATTCTGCATTTGATTGTCAAAAATGTTAATCTTTTCTCAGGCCTGAAATTATGAGCCAGCTTTATTGGTCAAAGGCCATAATAATTTGAGCTCTTATTTTATAAACTCATTTCTGCCGAGTGATATCCTGATAGGAGCAAGAATAATAAATCACAAACATGTCCCCCAAGATTGCATTGTAAATGTCAAACTAGACAGGAAATTGTAATTAAAGAAAGGAAATTGCTACAAAGAAGCACTTGATTTTAAAATGAGCTAAGCACAGAATTTTCTAAGCATTTAATTATAGACCAATTTCAACTGACTGCTTTGCTTTTGCAGTCATATTTCTTATTATAACTCTTCTACATAATAACCAAATCTCCATGCTTACACTGGTCAGGAGCATTACTACATAACACTGCATAAGCACGAGGATTACCAACTTTACAGGGACTATGATCACGTTTCAGTGTGATGGGCAGCAATATCAGAATTTTAAATCAGTGACAATCTGATTTTAACTCAGCAACCGAGTGGATACCTTTTCATAACAGCAACTGCACCTTTTGGCACCTCACTCTTAAACAAGCATCAGGACCAGTTCTCAAACACCTGGACTGATAAATGCCTGGATGAGTGAATAATGTGGCCAGGGACAGACACTCTGCCATCACAAAAAAGTCCCCGTGATCCACGAAGGCTGCTGTGGTTCCTATCCATCCACACAGAGCCTTTTGGTGCTATAAAAAAAGGTGCTATTCACTTCCTCTCCAACGCACATAAGTCAGAAAAGAAAGGATTTAGGGAGGAAAACAATATGTTCTAGTAACACTGGTCTAGCAAACCACTTAAATATATGGGTTGTTGTGTACTGAGCAACTCAGGGCAGCCTCTTTGAGCCCTAAATTCTGCTATTGACCCTTTGTTTTTTACTGATCTTCTGTTTCAAGAGAGTTAACAGGCCTTAAAAACCCTTCTTTCCATCTTCTCAGGCAGAGGCAGGAGTTAATCCTCATCTTCCCAACCATCTTTTTCTGCTTCTTGTCAATACCACAGTGGTATAAGTGGTAAGACTGAAGTGCACAGCTCTCTTTTTCTTTAGCATAGCCTAAAACTTTATTGGAAGTAAAACATACTATATACCAGCACACTGTATCTTTTTTGATTTGAAAAGACAGATATGCAGAGAAACTTTTCTACAAGACTGAAGCTGGAGAAAATCCTGTTACACTGAATCCTCATTAGGACCCAGCAAAATTCACTGAATACTTGACACTGCATATTTCCAATAGTAAGGAATAAATCAAGATGCAGATGGGATCATTTGCACCCATAAGCTGACTGCAATGGAAATATTATGCTGCTGCAGGAGCAAGATGGAATTGGATAAAGCCTAGTCAACTGGCAAATACTTACCAACCACAGAATTTACTTGTTGCCTTGTGAATCAATATAATGACCTAGAATTTAACTACTCAAACATTTAGGAGAGCAAGGTTAATAGAAACATTCTGATCTTTTACTTTCCTAGGGAATAAAACCCATTAGACTGGATGAAAACAGTGTCACAACAGAAACAGCATTTTCTTCCGAGTGTGGATATGTAATTGTAGTGTAATGTAGTCATTATTTGGCACATGGTCTAAAAACCTCTCAAGTAGGTTACATTCTTAAGTATAACATGCAAAGGAACACAATCTGTGTGTCTGATAAAATAGATGTCCTGCTGCCCAGCATAGCTTACTTTCAGATTCCATCAGCAACCAGAAGTCAGGTGGAATGAGTGGACACAGAGAAACTGCTCATCTCAAAGGGAAAATTATACTATTTTGGCTGGAAAGAGGTGTAAAGAAACTGAGCCTGTCAAAAAGATGTGTCTTGGCAAGAGAACTTACAAAAAAAATCAGTGTGAAAAAAGCAGCAAATGCTTTGAGGTTGCTTTCCTTGGGAAGAACTATTGAATTCAAACTAAATAAAGATGTTGTGGGTCAAGTACTGTGCATCATCTGTGGGATAGGATTGTATGAAAAGGAGAGAGTGAAGCATCTGTGAATAGGTAGGTGCTAAAAGAATAGGATAAAAGTAAGAGGAACCACTAAATGAAGAGTAAGTCATTGTGGGAATCTGTGTGGATGACGATACAGATGGAGAAGACCAAAGGGTCCCATAAGGAAGCAGAACCTTTGAAGAAGAGATTCCACAGAGAGATGGGAAACCCAAAAGGAAGAATGAAGCAGTGGACCTACAGGAACAAAAAAAGAACAGGTCCTATCCTTTGGTAAGGTGTGCAGCAAAAACGCCAGATTTGCCATGGTGCCAGCCAGCAGGGCACGTGGCTGGGCCAGCAGCAATGGCAAGCTGTGACTGAACAAAGCCACCCTTTGCTGGAGTCAGTACTTTGCTCACTGCTGAGCCTGAATGTTGGTGTAACTCATTGAACAACAGCGAGCAGAGGCAGATGCCACAAAACTTTCCTTTGGGGCAGGGTGAATAAATATGTACCTATTTCCATTGTGCCCGATAGGAAGTACCAGTGACTGCAGAGAAGCTGAGGAAACGGAGGATGGAGATGATGCTGTGATTGAATAAACAGCACAGAAAATAATCACGTCTAATAAAACATGCTCTTACCAGAGCACCTGGAGAATTTGCCTGCTTTACACAGTTTTCCTCATTATTTCCTATTGCTGTTTTCCTTCATGGTTATGGCTTTTCCACAGAAGTGGCATTACTAACACTATGCTTAATCCTCTCAAGTTAGTCTGAAACCCAGAAGAGAGTGGCAATTTTTGCAAAATCATAAATTGAGCTTCTTAAAATTACTGAATTACTTTGTAGAGCATTTCATTACCAGTGGAGAAAGGCTGCTTTGGCCAAGCTGTAGCCTGTGTTCAACAGGGTTCAGCCACACTATGGGATTTTACCCACATTAGGGTCTGGGTGTTGATGAGATTAGGGCCAACATTTGGATGTTCCTTCAGATAAGGCTTCCTTCAGCTAAACCCAACATTTTTGTCACTTCATCTAATTGCTATTACTTTTTTTCTTATGCATTTCTCATACCCCCTCTACCTGCATTTATTTTTTATATCTTCCTGTGGTAAATTTGACCTAAGTCTCCTTTTATATTTTTTTTTTTTTCTGGGAGGTCATTACGTGTGCTTAATTCAAGCAACACTGTGAATACAACAATTTCACTTTTTACTAGCAGTGACAGCAGGGCTTAAAACAGGCATGAGCAGTGCTGGGGATGGCAAGCAGGGGAATTTTGGCTGGTGCTGGGGGCTGATGGCAGAGGGGATTCTCAGTGCCCAAAAAGGGGCTTCTCCAGAGGCAGGAGCTGCCGCCTGTCCACCCTTGTCTCTTGTACTCCAGCATCGGCCACCCTGTGCAGCTCTGCCACCTGATAAGCATCTTGTCTCTTTGGAAAGCAATATTTCCTGATTACTGGTGAGCTTCTAGTGGCACGGACAAATTTATTTTGGGAAAAAGAAATACAGTCTGGCATCCCACTCTTGAAAGGCTACTCACCTCACGCAAGGTTTCCATAACAGTAAGGTCAGGAAAGCAACACATCTCTTTGACAGGAAGATAGCACAATACATTTTCTGGCTCTATTACACCGTCTCCATGCAATCTGGACACGACACTTCATGACTCGTTTGCCTCAGTTTCTCATTTATAAAAATGAAGACAGAAATCCTTCTTGCCTGTTTGGGCTCTGAGCTCCTGGGTACAGGCACGAGCTCAAATGAGGTTTTACAGCACACAGCCCAGCAGGAGCTATGTCTTACTAAAGGCCTTCTTCCATTTTAATACAAACTGGAAACTCGTGTTACTGAAACCCTATTTACATTTGTCACAGTACTCATTAAGTTGTTAGAAATATCAGGTGAGACTATTAGTTACAAAATTTGCAACCAGCACCTTGATAGCGATATATATCAAAAGGGGGAGATGTTTAAAATGTCTCCCAAGCACTTCAGGAGGAACTCTGTTCCTGCTGCCCACGTGGAGCACTCTCACTCCCCCGCATTGCCAGCACACTAGAGTGTGCTGGGATTACCACACAAACACATATTTATATTTCAGCTTTAAAAAATGGCGCTTTTTTATAACCTGCAGTCTTAGGTACTTGCCATCAGGAAAGCCTGCTTGTAGGGAAAGGATCCCAAATTACTTGGCAGGTATGGCTAACACAGCCCAGGGAATTATTAGTAGCAGCAGCTTGTTGTGAATGTGCAGAATCAAGGCAGAGACACAGGAACATATAAAATGTGTACGTACACACACACACGAAATGAGGGCATTTAAAAAGCCAATGCAACGCCAAAGCTTCTTCCAGTGCACAGGGAAGGGAATTGCTTTGTTTATTGCCGTCAGTGCCCCTGTGAATCACAACCCATATCATTGGAGCAGATGAAAGGCCACAGCTTTAATTCCTCAGGAAAGTCCCACATCAGAACAGTCAAAATTTCAGACAAAGCAAAAATTCCAACAAATGAAAACACCTAACTATATCAAAGTAACTTCTCAGGATATAGTCCCAGTGCTTTCTTTCAACCAAACACTTTATATCCCAGGAAAGCACTTCATCCTTATAAAAATGAAACATAATGATCATTTTACAAACATCATGATCAAATCACCTTGTTCCCACAATTTTTTTGAGGCTGCTAAATCTCTATTTTCCATCATGAAGGCTGTAGTGCTCTGTCACTTGTCGAATGCTATGTCACAAAAATATTTTAAAACAAAACCCATTTTGCCTTTTCTGCACTCCTTTTCCTTCTTAATCAGTAACAGAAATAATCAAATTGGTAAGCAAGACCTAGCCTTGAGTAATAGTTTCAGTATGTCCATACCAGGGGTAAAAAAATACAGGGTAAAATTTTATGTTAAAGCATCAGTTCAAACCATAGAGCGATAAGACCTGGGATAGACACTTGGGATAGACAGGTCCATAGATTTTGTAGACTAAATGCTGAAATCACACAAAAGGAAATGCTGTCTTATGAGAGGCTTGTGGGGTTTAGATATCAGGAAGAAATTCTTTACTGTGAGGGTGGTAAGGCACTGGAACAGGTTGCCCAGAGAAGCTGTGGATGCCCCATCCCTGGAGTGTTCAAGGCCAGGTTGGATGGGGCTCTGAGAAACCTGGTCTAATTAAAGGTGTCCCTGCTCACAGCAGGGGTTTAGAATGAGATGATGTTTAAGGCCCTTTCCAACCCAAACCATGCCATGTTTCTATGATTTATCCAGGATCCCCTGGGAAGCTGGTGCATAACCAGCAGATTCATTAATGCCAATCTAAGTTCCTGAATAGCCCTTGCTGTTTCACTTCTATTATTTTTTTCCAGGACATGGCTTTATTCTGTGAGTTAAAACCTCCCGATCCACAGGTTGGAAAGTCACATCACTGTGGTCGGGGCCACATGGGCATAATTATCATCTGGGCCATCACTGGTGGGAAATGTGTCGCGTGTGTGTGTCTTTTAGAGGGGAATAGTTTATTCTGCTGTCCTATTTGAACATGAAATAGCAAGAAATCCAGAAGATCCCAAGCCTGTAAGGGAGATCACAGTCAGGGTACAGGGAAGCTAGCTCAGGTCTTGAGAGTTCTTTTTCACAAAGCTACTGAGCTCAACTAGACATGAAAAAAAATCTTGGAGATGATGCTGCCTACATATGTCATAAGCAGATGTAGAGTTGGATTTTGTCCACATAGCATGAACATTTAAAACTCAGTAGAGGCAGGATATGCAAACAAAGAGGGAAGCTTTGTGTATTCACTCATACATTGACTTATAAAACTCAAGCTGATGGGTCATAAAAATATTTGAAGATGTTTACATGAAAATTTCACTTTGCTTGCAGCAGTTTCGGCAGCATATTCTCCCAATAGGCTGTATTATTAAGACAACCCTTTTTCACAATGAGCTGCAAAATGACAGTGCCCAATTCTAGAAGATCTAGGCCTGCGCTGTGTGAGAAGGCTTCATTATTAGTGCTCACTGGTGCTTTCTGCATAAAGAGGAATTTGGTACACTCTCTGGCCATAACAGTAAATAGGATGGACAAGCCAGTGTTTCCCACCTACATATCCTCACCCTGTGACAACCAAGCAGCAGAAGAAGAGTCTTTGCTACTGCCACAGCCCTTCTTAGGAGTCCCTGTAAAGGTACTTCAGTTTCTCAGAGAGGACAAAAGCTGTGCAGCTAAACAAGAACCAAAATGACCATTTTGAGAAAAATTCCAATTTCTCATTTTCTGCTCTTTCCAAACATGAATGAAGAATCAGAAATGTGGATTTTTCCCTAGGACAGATACTTTTAGAAAATTCCCCTTGGAGAATCCTGTGGGGAGTGTGTCACACCCCATGTACACATGAGCTTGTGGGGATCACGGCAGAGAGCGGGTGGCAGCTCAGCCCTCGTGGGGGCTTGGAAGCCAAGGCAGCTCATAGCCTACGAGCCAGGGGGACAAAGGCCGTGGGGGCTTGGGATGTGTGCAGCTCCACAACCCCAGCAGAGGGAAGGCAGCCTGGGCAGGTCAGGAAGCCTCCAGGCAGCCTTTTGTGGTCCCAGGAGTTTGCCAGGGGCTGCCCGGCATGTCAGGCCTCAGCAAAGTGGGGTGGGCATGTTTCCAGAGCAGGGACTGTCCCCCAGAACCAGCCTTTCCTAGACAGAACCCCTCTCCCAGAGCCCTTCCCTGAGCCCCAGGCCCCCAAACGCCCCACTGTAATCACCATTCCCTGGCTGTTCTGCATCACTTTCTGAGCTTTCCCTCGTGCTGGAAAGGGCAGCTTTCCCGAGGGGCTCCATGAGAGCCCAGGGGCGTGCCACAACAGCCGTGGCTGCTCCCTTGGACTGTCCTGCCCTGGGCAACCCCACCCAGAGTCTCCTGTACCGCACTGAAGGGTCCAGGTTTCACAGGGCCTTCTGGAGGGTTTGCAAACTCCACTAACAGCAAATGTTCCCCAAAAACATCTCATCTACGCAGAAAAATCTAAAATGAAACCTCCAGGATGGCAGAGCCAGCAGCATCCATATCACTAGATACAATCTTGACTATTCCTACAATTAATGAACTGGGAAAATTACAGGTAAAATAAAAACGACTGTGTGAACAAGACCTTGAAAGACATGAAAGAGACAATGAGTTTTTTCAACTTTTTATTTCTCTTTCCCTCCCTTCCCTCACTACAGCTTTATGCATAATTGTTTGGTCAGTTTGTTCTTCCCTGCAACTTTTACTGAAATGGATTAAGTAAACCATGCTCTGAAACAGATTGAAATTGGAAAATATGTAAATATATAGCATATAACTTATAAAACTGTATATATATGTGTGTGGGTGGGTGCTGGAATAAAAAAGCGACTGTTACTTGCTGGTAGAACAACATATCAACAACTGTTGGAGCTGACTTGAAGGTTAAATATTAGGAAGGAATCCAATTTCTCTTGTCTATTCAGCTCAGCGGTGTGTTAGATTGCGGTTGGAGTGTGCTTATGGAGTGTGGGATATGAAGTAGGCTAATCAATCCCTGCTGCTTCATTCTCAGGTTCTTCTTATATCAGGTCCCTGCCCTCAGGCAGCCTTCAGCTTTCCAAAAGCCAATTCCATACAAATAAAAATTGCGACCTGCAGCTAGAGGGTGAAGCTGAGTTTCCCCCTTGTGATTAATCTCTTCTTGGGTGGCTTTCAGGAAAAAACAAAAAAAAAGGAGAAAAAAAAAAGGAAAGGGGAAAAAAAAGGAAAGAGAAAAACCATGCATGCTGCAGCCCTGTGAAAGAGTTTTCCTATTGAATGAGCCCAGTGCTCTGGAGCCAGCTTATCAAATGAAAGAATTCATTTTTTTTAACAGTGCCTCGTGTTGACATTGAGAAAATGAGCTATCAAACACTATGATTAAACTTCAGCTGCCATAATTGTCGTCCGAACAACTGCATGGTGGAACTGAAAAGCATTTTTTTTTAACCAGCTCTATATGGTTCACCAGTAATACTCAGTTTAAAAGGTTGTTGCTGCTAGCAAGAGAAACAAGGCTTGAAATTAACTTTTTCCAATCCATAGACAAAATTAAACATAGGTATTTGAGTCACACAAACAACAGGTAAATCAGATGTGCTTTAAATTTCATTTTTAGTTGTTTTATCTGCCGAGGGGTAGCTCCAGGGTATTAAAATATGTGAGCATTTTCTTGTTTCACTGCATCTGACTGGATAGGTCCTGCCTTTTATTTTGAGAAAGGCAGACAGACAGACAAAAAGAAGCACAAGGAAGGGTGCCCGAAATACTCAATTTGCTGCAAAAGGGGCTAGATGGAAGGGAATCTGAGATTTGTGGAATGTTTCCCCTGCAACTTACAGATTTAATATGAGCAGGGGACAGTCTAAACCACAATTGCCACACTGTGTGCAATTATTGCTCAGCCTCCTTTTGGGCCTGCACAAGTGCATCCATTCACTCGAGGCTTACAGGGATACTGAGTATTTTGTATTGTTCTATACTGATTCTCAGCAATGTTTTTACATACATCCTCAAGAGACTGTGGCTCCTCGAGGAGCCTGGAGAAGTCCTTCAGGGAGGGCTGAGGGCTGTTAAAGGCAGGATACCTGAGGAAGGTGGCACCGCTGGTGACAGCAGCCCTCTGTAATTCTTCGGGAAATGAGCTGTTGCACAATTAAAATATCTGCTTAAATTTGTTTAAAAAAATTCAAACACTACAGTGCAGCGAACATGAAGGAAATACTGATGGGGAGTAACTGAGGGCCAGGTGAGGAGGATATAAATGAAATTTCCTTGCCACTTTTCCGAGGAGCCTCGGAGCTCCCTCCCGAAGGCGGGGTGCCGCGGGCGGGGAGGGGGCTGGAAATCGGGATGCGGATGAGGCTGAGGATGCGGCCGGGGCCGGGCGGGAAGGGTTTGCATCCCCGGCAGTGCCGCAGTCCCTGTAAGCAGCCGTGCCACCGCTAGATGTCCGCCCCGGCCCCGCGGGGACCATCCCGCCCTCGGCATCGCCCTCCGTCTCGCTCCTCTCCCACCCGCTTAACATCGCAGCGTTTTTTGAACAGAGACGTTTTGGGTTGTTTTTACCCCCCTGTTCCCACCCCACTCTACCTACTCAAGCAGGTATTTTTGCGAAGCCAATTACATAACCCGATCGTCGCTCTGTTTCCCGAACATATGGGAATAACATTTTGAAATAACAATAACATTTTCATCATTTTTAGAGCCTCGCACGCCGCGAGCTTTACTTTAGCCCTTTCCAAGAGTAAAACTGAGAACGTCGAGGGTTTGTTGAGGATGCTCAGGGGTTGAGGCTCTTGCTTGTAAACTGAATTCATGATCTGAACAGAACAGCTGGAGGAGCAGTGAGGTGCAGGATGACTTAGACATGGGTAAGAGTTAGGAGCTGAGCTCAGAAATAGGAACAGCTTCCAGAAAAACAAGCTAAGCAACAGACAGGATGTTATTGATGAAAAATAACACATATCTGCAAAGCCAGGTAATCGCAACTGCTCCATAAAATAATAAAAATAATAAAAGGAATTTGCAGGTGTAAAACTAAGAAAACTGAACCCACTCGGATCTGTTACTTCCATAGCACTTTCAACAGCTCTTTTATCAGCCTAGTTTTGGATTGTTCCCACCTGCTGGACTGCACACACCAAGTTATTATTGTAGGGTTGCTTATACATGCTGAGCTGCATTCCCATGTTTACTATTTGTAGGGTCACTCAGACATGCTGTCTGGATCATGGCTATTTTCAAGCACCCTGGGCTGCTGGAAAGGATTCATTTATCCAAAGCAACAGCAAAGATATTTGTGTCAGGAACAAAGATATGAAAAAGGTACTAGAAGCCAAATTCTGGGCCAAGCTGCAGAAGCACTGGGCAACACATTATTCACTCATCATAAGCTTTGCAATATGAGAACGGGAAAGTTATAATCAATTAAGAAAACAGACCCTGACACTGCAATACTCTTAGCTTAAGAAAACCAAATAAAAGATCACAGCCTGTTCAAAAAGCTTATTTTGAAATCTCAGTATAAATAAGAGGTATAAACACACATCCTTTCAGCTGGGTTTCGGGTGAACTGTCGGATCTATTTGCTGCTGTGCAGAAAGCTAAATTAGCTTTTAAGATGAGTCTTTCATAAAAGGCCTTGGAATTCTCTCGTATTCCTCATTTCCTACATTTGAAATATTTTGATTTAAAGAATCCAGTCTATTGTTCCTGTAATAAACTTAACATTTGGAAAGAGATGAACCTAATATGGTCACTTTTAGTAGAGGACACAATTTTTATCTTACTTTCAGGGAATGTTATTGAGTACCACTGCAAGTGAATTACAGGCAGTAATTGGAGATAGGGTAAACACAGTATACTTGCAGGTTGTTTTGGCTTTAGGTTGCTCTTTGACTAGAAAGAAAATACGAAGTTTGGATGAGCTGGTGAAGAGAAAGGGAACCCCTGGCCACTCTGCACTTGGAAACTGTTCCTGAGGACATCAGCCTGCCAGGCTTTTCTCCTAGTGACTGAAGTGCTGGGCTTTAACTCGCACGCATTGTGCTAAAACAGCAATAAAAACTGTGACAAACTGACAAAAGCAGGTCAATTCACAGCTCAGGCTGACACCACTTTTTCAGCCCATATTGGTCGATTACCAATCAAATTTCAGGTACAGGGGAGAGAGTGGGAGAAAAAGGCAGCACTGAGACACGTCAAGATATGGCAATCACGGCTCCCTTAATACCCAGGCAGCTCCACCTCTTCTCTCTGTTTTTTGGCAGCCTCATACTGCAGGTACATGTGTGATAGCTGCTGGGAGAAACCCCTGGAGACACCCACAAACCAGGTATCCTACTGACCCCCACGCCAGACAGAAGTGAGCCTGCAGAGGAGATCCAGGCACATGCTGTGAGGCTGGGAATGCCAGGACCGGGTTTCTGAGACAACAGGGCTGGGGAAGGCCCTCTGCTCATAACCTCCCCAGGCACTGGTTGGAATAAGATCTATTAAGATATTTCCATGCATGTCAGTGCCTGAGGATCTCTCACATGTGGGGTTGCTTTTCCTTGCCATCCTTTCCCACAATCCCAAAGGAAGGCAAGCACTCACACCACACAGCATCTCTGCTTTCAAGCTGGCACATTCATCCACTGACACGTCTTTTTTCACTGTGTTCAAACTTCGGTTAAATTAATACTTTACAGTAAAAAACAGAGCTAATCATATCATTGCTGCCTGAGAATAGCTGTGACTGACAACCTCTCTGAAAACACAAGCCCATGACTCAGTGCACACAACCCAATTTGCGAAGGGCAGAATGAAAACTGCCTGGAAAATAACGTCAAAGCAGAAGAGGAAAAATAATACACAGGGTAAGAGTATAAGAGGCAAAAAACTCTCTTAGCCCCCAAACATCATTCAGAGCAAAGAAGGATGCTACATCCTCACATTCAGATTTAACTACATTGCTATGCATTTTTACTTTTAATGCAAATTTGTTTGCCTCACATTTGCTGTGTTGCCTACAGAGAAATTACTTGTATTCATAAAGTATATTTTCTCCTTTTTCATTATCAGGATCAACTGTCTGTCATGGCCCTACGAGCTCCTCTTTCTCAAAAGTGTAGGAATGAGGGCTGGACCTCGGCATTCAGGACCAGCCCTGGATCTCTGAGTCCAGTCTGAGTATTGCAGGGTTAATATCACATAATTCCTTTCATTAATGCACTTCCTGGTTGGGAAACATGTCACACAATATGGCTGCTGCTATAAAGTAATAACAAATAAATCCAAGGAGTCTTTTGCCTCTTTAAGGGAAAAACATAGCAAAAGTTAAACAACTCCCCTCAATTAAACAATGACTAAACCCATAGCAGCTTCCTTCATCCAAGCCCAAGGCAAAGTTCAGAAAAGTGGCTTGCTTAATCCAAGGGACAAGAATTACTTACCCTTCCTTCCCTGACTCATGCAAGCAACTCAATCATCAAACCTCTTCCTTTCACAATGAATTAATTTGGGGACAGTTGTGGGAAGTAAACCTTTATAATTGCTTAACCTGATTTCCGTACCAAATATCTGCGCTGGGAGCAACAATGGTAAAAAACCAGAGTTAATCTGTTTCCCACGAAGCTTTCAATGGTGCATATGCTGTTGTTTCTACCACAACATCAGGCAAAATTCATCTCAGTTTACAAAGGAAAGAGATAATTAGCAGTTATATTTTCTTCTATTCCTGTCAGGAAAGCTGAAGCTGATGGAATCACCATCTCAATAAGAGAGTCCAAGGTCTGGGAGAGGCAGTCTGGAAAATATCTCAAATAAAATAGATGAAAAGTTCTCAGAAAGGAGAAAGGCAGTTCAGGCTGCTTGTTGCCACCAGACACTTCTGGAGCTCCAGAAGCTGGGCACAGAGTGAGAAACCAACAGGTGAATCCTTCCAGAGAAGGTAGAGACGTGGATGGAGACATCGAGAGCCAGACATACAATTTGTTCAGTGATATTCACTCTCCGAGTTCCAGGAATGAATTGTGATTACAAACAGTCCTTTCAATGCTAGGTACAAATGTAAGGTGAGTCAGTTTTTATCTCATAGCTGAACAAAGAGCTGAACCAGAAAAAAGTACTAAAGACATAGGCCCAAGTGCTCTGACAGTGTATGTGATTGCAGCTACGCTGGGTTTTACAGAATTCCACCTATTTACATGAGCTGGGTTTTACAGAATTCCACCTGTGTGTGGATGTGCTTGTCCAAGTGGTTTTCCATGGTCAGGAGCCTATTAGGTTTTCATTATAATTGCAGTTGGTAGCATTGCCAACTCTTAATGCTGCCCGGCATTTCCCAGCAAT
The DNA here is from genome assembly GCA_013400735.1 of Pomatostomus ruficeps. Lineage (NCBI taxonomy): Eukaryota > Metazoa > Chordata > Aves > Passeriformes > Timaliidae > Pomatostomus > Pomatostomus ruficeps. Next base: position 268,048 of record VYZT01047463.1, read on the forward strand.
TCCAGTTGCTTTAAATTCTGCCAAATATTACCAGTTCAGGCTGGAATTGGTGTCCTGGACATGTACCACCATGATGAAATTGTCACCAAACCCAGCTGCCCCTTCCAAGGATGAAATAAAAAAAAAAACAAAACCCAAACCACAGCTTGGCCTTTGTTCAATACATACATATATATATATATATACACACACACTTCTGCCCCCCAGTATGTTTCTGTTTGGTTTCTACCACCTCATTGCAGTGTTACACTCTTTCCACTACAGAAATTTTGCAATTTAACAGAGGGAGAAAAGGAGGGCATGTCCCACTGAGAAGACGGTGGGCCTGGCTGCCCACTGAAGGGGATTAGGTATTGATCTGCTCCTTATCAATTCTCCTCACACTGGAAGGAGTCTGTGCCTTATCTTTCCAGTTGGACTGGATTCCCTCTCATTTGACCACTGGAGGGAAACTTAGACATGGCCAAGGGGTGGGACAAGAACACATGGTCCTGCTTTGTTAAGGACTGTGCAGTAAGCACATCTCAGCAGGAGCAGGGTGTCAGGGCCCTGAGCAAACTATTAATCACAAGTGATTCACTAAGGTGCGTTAATTGACAGAAATTACAACATATCTGTTAAAAGGTCCTTGTGATTGGTTATGTCATTAGGTAGGAGCAATCCCTTAGTTTTGCAAAACTGTTCTACAGTTCTTATGTGTTTGACTTCATTTTCAAGGGGAGAGGATAAAAATAGACAGTCTGCTAAACTAGATTTTATAATAAACTATTATTCTATAAAGTAATTGGAGAGATTATTAGAGACTTGCGATTCTATCTAGAGAACTCATCATCAAGGCCCGTCAGCCTGCTTGATGGGACTGCATTTATACCTTTTTTTGGGAGCCACCTAGTATGATGGCTGTTGCAAGTCCAGAGGAAGGCAGGCAGATGTGTGCCTTGTTAGCCACAAAAGCCTGGCTACCTTTTTAATTTGGACCAGACCATCGATGATGTAAATTGACATAGCTTCGTGATGCAACGTTTCAGGAAGATTTAAAACAGTGCCAGTGCCTGTCCCTTCATCCAGCGGGGCTGTGCTTACGTCCACTGAAGGTGTGGAGATTTGCTTTAAAACATGCATGAAACATCATTTCCTGGAAACAGTTCCCTTTCATTTTGGGCATTAAAAAAAAAAAAAAAAAGTATCCAAAACCCTCAAAAAGGAAAAGAAAACAAAAGGGTTGAAGAAAAATTACTTAATTCAGTGCTACTAGAGTTAGACATACTGATAAAAGAAAACTCCAAAAGGGCTTCTGTGGAATTTATAAACAGATAAATAAAAGATAAATACATTGATTAAGGTATAGTTAACATAGTAATCTGAAATATCCTGGTATATCCTGGAGATTTAATGAGTTTGGAGCCACTAACGCTGCACCAAGCATAGGAGACATAATCAGAACCAGGAGTGACACATAGCTCAAAATCATTTGAATTATCTCTTCCACTTACGTTAGCCAGGACAACAGTAAACAGTCAATGGGGTATAAGTATAGTACAGTCAGGCAACATCAATCCGGAGCAACCAAGGCTGGGTCACACAGTACACTGAGAAGAGAGCTTGACCTTTGGAATTGAAATATAGGCATTTTCAGCTCCAGTGGAATGTATCAAAATGGCCTTTTTCAACTTAAATGCATAAAAGGTCAAGGGGAGGTCATACTTGGCTTTGGGTTCATCAGCACAGAGCATATCCCAGATATCCCAGCCTTTTCTTTATTCATTCTCATTTAAAAAAAAAAAAAAAAGTTTTCAAACCTCTCTGGCAGGGCATAAATATTCATTCTCCAGGGCCAGATTTTCAGTTGGTGTAAAACAGGATAACCACATTGAAATAACAAACCTCTGCCAATTTATACCATCTCAGAATCTGGCCATCCTGTTCACATTCTCTTAAGATACAGAAATGGCAAGTTTGAAACTTTTCCTGGAGCAAATGCTTCCAACAATAATGATGCATGTTGAAATTTGAGACTTTGACATTTAAATTGTCTGGGGTTTTCTTTGAAAGGCATGGCAGGAGGCATCCTCCAGAAGAGCCAAGGAGAGAGTAAATACTGCAACAATCTACTTTACTGCTTCTCTATGTGTTCGCCCTTCAATAGCAGTTTTATGTCTTTTTCAATATTCCCACAATTCTCTTCAGATGGGAAAGAACTTTTCTGTTCCCTTATAAATTGCTTTGAAGACAAAAACCCAAAAGGGCCACTCACAAATGGCACTGGCACAGAAGCACAGCGAGGAGAGACCCAGCAGATGCAGCAGGACTGTGCATCCATAGCAGGGCACCATCCTCATTCTCCTACCAAACCAATTAGTTACACAGACACTGGATGAATGCATTCAAAATCATCCAAAGTCAAATGAGTGGCCATCTCCAAGAAACAAGCATCCACAGTTACCTAATTTGAGTATCAGTCTCCTTTCTACAGGAGGCATTTCACATCCCACTCCCTTAGTGCACTAAGGTAATTTCTAATACATTGGTAAAAAAACCCGTGCCTCTCATTTTTAGGATAGAGAATCCATTTGAAGAAATAAAATAATATCAAACTTCTGCAGCCCTGAATAACTATTTTATCCTAAAATGGATGATAAATAGGAGTTTCTCTTTCTTTCTTTTTATTTTCACTCTGAAGAGTTCAGATGACACTATTCAACAATTTTCAGAGGCTCTTGGGAAAAACATGGCCCACCCCAGGTGGCATTAGTTTTCTCATGGCATTTCTTAGTCTTTATCCAATTTCACTTCTGTCCCTCAGCATGCAGGGCAATCAACACAAAACAGTCAATATTGCTCCATATTGAGAGTCAATTCCAAGGAAGAGAATCTCATTTTATATTTTATTTGTCTGTAATATGCTTATCCTTAAATGAACATTTTAGACACAGATTCCAAATTATGCATTCATTGGAAAGATTAACTCTGATTAACAAATTCATGCTAAACAACTGTGTTTAATTGGATTTTTGTAAGTAGCTAAATGTGAATGCTTCTCAGTTCTTCTATGTGGAAAACAAAACAAAAACTAATTTTAAAATATTTAATGAGGAACAATCTCTGTGTTGCTGACCTATCTTCACTGGTGATGAACCCTTCCTCCCTGTATTCCCCTGCATGCAAAGTTCCCCTAATCTAGTCCTAATAATGGTTAAAGTTATCTGTCTAATCAAACTAATTAGCACTGGTGAACGGAGACATAATCATAATAGAAAGCAAATGCCAGTTTTACAAAATGAAAACGCCATATGTGCAGTAATTAGTGAACCACACGCACTTTTTATAAATCATATTTATTAGTTCGTAAACAAATCAAATCCTAAATGAAATGAACGTTACCATTACCAAACACCAATGAATAAACAGATACCATGGCTGGCCCTGCTGGGTGTGTTGTACAAGGGGCTGTGGAAGGGCACCCCCCTCTTCTCAGAGTTCCCTTAGAGGTGTTTATGGCTTTTTACAGAGGGCTGTGTCCTCTTCCTAAAGTCACAGCATGGGTGTATTAGCTGACCTAGGGAAGCTGCATTTTGATCATACGGGCTGTTCTTGACTGGAGACCAGATGGTCATAAATTAGGATATTGAGGCTACATCCATGATGAAAAATGTAGTACTAATAAGTACTCTAATAATGTTCTACAGCAGACCAGGTTTCACCAGAAATTTAATGTGGATTTTGTCACCTTGCATAAATGATGATATAGTATAAACTGTTTTTAATGGCAACACCCAGCCAGCAGAGGCACACTTTCAGCTGCCTTCAGACTCGTCATACCAAGGGCGTTTTTACACCTCAGACACAGAGCTTAAATACACAGCATTGGAGAGACACACAGTGCCGGAGTCTCGGCTGAACAATCTGACTCAATACCCACAGGAAGACTCAGTTAAAATTAAGAAGGTTTATAATAAATACCACATATCATTAAGTATCTGATCACAATTATCCTGGCTTTCCTCTCCCACAGGAAATACTGGTAGCCGAAAAAATGATGAACGGAGATTTTTTTGAAGGTACAAAAGCTACTTCATTCCTCTAGCTGTTAAAGTAGTCTAATGGCTGAGACCTCTTCTTTACACTAAGTGCTCTTCAGTTTAAGAGAGCCTTGGATATTTCCAAGTTTTGGCAAGAAACCAGCTTTCCTTTCTTTATTTTGGCTTAAAACACAGCAGAACCTGGTCTTTTGGGTTTTTTATCCATTTTGCTCTTGATAAAATGAAGCCTTTGACTTTCACAGCTTCTGCAGACCAGATCAGATCATGAATGTTCCTGTGTCTGCAGATACCCAAATTTGAGTCTGAGCTTAGTTGCATCCTTCTTTTCAAGGTGATCCTATAACATGGTGAAGCAATCTTTAGGAATGGGCTGTGCACATTCTGCTCTGAGGTCATGGCACAATATGTTCTCAAATCCTCACTTTTTGAGGTGAGAACACAGCGGGAACTTGAGAAGCAGAAGTACAAACCAACTTTTCTGTAAGTGGCAAGTCACACTATTCCCTTTGGTGCTCATTCTGAAAACATTAATTAGAGTGGGTATTTAATGTGACTCTCCTGTAGTTTGTACACGAAGAGCTCAAACTAATCTCACCCCGCCCCAGCAATTCCAATGTACTCTGTTACAATGTCTGAAACATTAACAGTGAATTAATTATAATTGTGCAGTGGCGCCTGGCCACTTTGCTTTCTGTCTAGTTTATCTTTCTTTTAGACTAAAGAAAACAACAATGAAAGAACAAACATGCAATAAAATCTGTGCAGGAGATACAAAGCACAGTGTCCCTGTCTTGGCCCCCCCTTTGGCCATACCCCCCATCTGGGCAGGAATCATGCTTTTTACATTTAAAAGTGCGATGCAGAGACAGCAGACCCAAAGCTGCAAGCATGCTGTGCATTTAAATTCGATCCCGTTTTTGTTTGTTTATTTTCCTGTACTTCATTGGATTGGACAGGAAGTTTAAGCCTTGCAATAAAGAAACAAAGGCCATTTTCATTGTATATTTGGCCTGGCCAAGACTAAGAGGTAATACCAATATTGTGAAAAAGCCTGAGCAGGAAGGTTTTTTGCACATAAGAGCTGAAATGAATCCACGCAATCATCTGAATAGTTGTGGGTTTTCCAAAACACAGTCTCACCAACCACACATGGTCAAAATAGTCACCCAAAATTCTACAAAAAAACCATGAAATTGCCTTTAAAATTACTATATTTTAAAATAATAGTAACGCAACAGATTTCTCCCTTTAGTTTCTGTCTTCTGAGCTCCTTAGGCATTTTTATTTATTCACACTTTCAGGCAAAAGCTTTCATGAAATCTCTTGTTTGCAAGGCCTGGAGCTCTCCCCCAAACTCCATTAAGGCCCTGGGATAAAAATCACACAATGTTGAACACCATGCAAAGTGCAGGGACACCTCCCAGCTCAGATTGACTCCAGACGTTGGCAGAAAGGCCACATGAGACAGCCTGGAGGGCCTCATACATCTTAGCAAGGAGGGGAATTTTACACTCTGACACCAGCAGCACCTAAGGATAGTCCTAAATCTGTGAGAAGAACTCACATTAAAAACCTTTTTTCCCTTAAATAGGGGAGCTGAATCTGTTTGTCACAGAGCAGAGAGGTAAGAGAAGGGAAACGGAGGAAAGACCTGTGACATGCCAGTGAAAGGGAGGTGTGGGGAACCTTTGTGAAGAAAGCAGAAACAAAGCCGCTCATACAAATCCCCGTGGGCTCCAGCCTGTCAAGCCCCTCCACAGCACTCAAAGGCTATCAGCCCCCTGTTTTACTGCTTCAGGAGAGTAGATTTGGCCTCTTCACTGTGCAGAAGGCCTAAAGCAACTTGAACTCCCACTGGAAGTGCAGCATCAGAAAATATGACAGGACACCCAGCCAGTACTGTGACAGCTCAGCAGCACCAGCCATGTTCCTGAAGAAGTCCAGGGTGATTTTTTGGTGAGGAAAGGGAGCTGGCACAGGGGAGATACCTGACTCTGCAACAGCCTGATGAGCGACTACAAGAGGCACTGACAAGACTCTTGTAGATTTAAATAGACATTAACTCTTGGATTAACTAAATGGGGTTCATGGCTGCTTCGCATTAAGGCTCGTAGATGTCAGTGATCTGACCCCAGCACTGTAAACAGCAAGACAGAGCTTTAATTTGCTTATTCTTTGAAGACTGGCCTTTTAGCATTCTAATAAAGCAGAAGACTAATCTCCACAGGATAAACTACAGCATGTTTTAAGTAATTATTCTTCATGGTTAAACAGTCCTTACCGTAGGAGGACAAAGACCAAAAAGATTAGTTCATGCTAAATATTTCTCTTAAGTGATGTTGTTTTCCCCTCCTAATTTGGTTTTCTTACAACAAACTTCGCCTTCACAATTATTCCCTTGATTACTGTAAGAGTGCCAACATAATTTAGTATTTGGGGCTGGTACACAGAGCCTGGCAAAAGCCTGACTTAAGCAAGTTTTGCTGCAGATTGGAGATTCGGCTTACTGCACAGAAAGCAGTTTTCTATATGAAAACTATTAAACTATATGAAGAGTAATTAAAAGCATCAATTAAGGATGTGAAATACAAATAATTTTATATTAGCCAGAAAACTTATTCTGACATACTAAAATGGGTGCTTAAAAGAAACTGCAATGTGGGCTGCCACTTATTCAGAGCTCTAAGATACTGCCAAGTTGTGTCTAAATGTATCATTTGATGCGGTATTTATAGGAAAATAATTTATTCTTACAATTTAAATTAGCGTAATACACTGTCACTGTGTTCATTTGTGTGGAGATACCCAGAAGTCCCACTGCCATGCTGGCAGTTATTTTTAATTCGGCAAACAACATTGTCTTTCTATGCATGGAAAGACACAACCCAATATATTCTATTCTTCAGCTTTCCCATGCCAGAATAAAAGGGCAACAACACTGTGAGTTGCCCCCATGCTTTGTTACATTTTCCTGAAATAATTAATTTTGATTATGCAATAGTAACCACTTAACTATATTTAACAGCACTATGGCAGAAATTTCTCAGTTTATATATTGTTGTTTAGCTTTTTCCTATGAAGAGTCATTGTGAAAGGTTGGATCCCTTTCTTTGAGAAGAGCTACATTCAAAGAACATCAGAGGCACTTTGGCAGAATGCAACAAAGCAGTTACCCATCATCTGACATGCAACTGTTTAAGAAGGTTATAAATGAGATTTTTATGGAAAACAAGAGTTAGAAAAAATTTTGGTTAAGCTAACCTTGCTATTAGTTGCTGCTATTCTCTAAAATATGATTCTGAATGTCAAGATGTTACCCACATATCACATGGCTGGCACCAACACAATCCTACAGAGAAAGATGCACAAAAGAAAATTCTGGATCACTTCATTCCAAAAAAAAAATAACCTCTCTTAGCATGTGTGTATAGCATTGGGAGACAAAGAGCTGCTGTTGGAAAAAGCAGGACACCAGTTGTGTTATGGCACTCACCTTTTGCTAAGGTTCTACTCAACAAAATAAGTTCTCTTTATCTTGTCTTTGAAAACAAATAGCTATAGCCTGATACATGCACCAAAAGAGGAAGGTTTCTTAAAAATGAGTGCACCGAAGGATTGGTCCTGCAATGTATGGCATCACATGCATGGAATAGTTTAGGGATTTATGATCAACCCATGCAGAAAAGGGACAAGGAAGCTTTCCATAACGTTTTTAACAGTTGGTGTCTCCCAAGGTAAGCTTTTTGAGGTCTTGTGAACTGAGAAATTGCTCAAGGAGGAAATATATATGAAGTATTCCCTCATCTTCATGAGGGAAAACAAATGCTGGGAGCTGTGTACCTCACCTGTGTTTCATAACACAGAGGAAAGAAAAAAGAAGTAGTAACACCTCTGCTTTTTAAGATAAATGCACGATTTTTCAAGTGCAAGTTATGCATAGCCCTGTGGTGTGATCTATGGTTTCAGATGAGTTACAGCAAACACGTGCTGACAAACCAGTTGGAGAGTTTCAATTCAGATATACTGGAACCTGCTTCTTTACAGCTCACTCTCCCTCTGCACCTACCTGTACTGGTAGGCACCTACTTATTCCTCATTTTTACTACATGAATTGCTTGCTTTGAAAAGCCCTTTTTTCACTTGCTGAGTTTAACCCTTTACAAAACCTGCTGTAGCTGTGTCCCGAGATGTTGTTGGAAGAAAATGGAGCTATAAAAAGGATAAAATCCCTTCGTCAGCTTATCACAGGAACAACCAAAATCGTGAACCCAAGTCGTAATCTACCTTTACTCAAATCATGGTAGCAGCAGGCAAAGTCCTTATCTACTTCTACTGCAAATCACAACCAATTGTATTAAAATATATTTTAGTAACATGCTCAGCTCATTTGTATTTTTAAGCAAGATTTGATGGTTCCATCCAGAAAAGTAATATGTTAACCCACTCTTCCACCTAATCCCTAAGAGTCTCATTTTGATTGTACAAAAATAATTTAGGGAACCTAACTGTTTAAAACTGTCTCTTCTGGTGCCTAAGTGCTTCATTTTAATAGATATTAGCTGTTAAAGATACTCATTTTAACAATGACATTTACAGCTTTAACCAGTCTATCATTGAGCACAGTGCATCACTTAGCAGGATAGCACTGTTTAAAAAATAATCTACCTGCTTTAATGTATATTGGAGTGTATTAGTTGATGTTGAATTAGGTCATTTTAACCCTTCAGCATTTTTCAGGAGCATGAATACATTTCAGACCCTTTTAGTTCACCATTGCACTAAAAGATTCTTCCACACAATCAGATGATTCACTTACGTCTCCCCCTCCATTTATATTCCTTTCCATTAATTCCTTTAAATTAATTAAGCCCCACAACACCATTGCAAAGTGTTTAAGAGCCCAGTTTGAAGTTGCTGGCCATATCCATTTGAGATGGATGGAATAACTCCCACTGCTTTGAAGCAGGCCAAAGAGCCAGGCTTTTTCATATCACAGAGAAGACTCCCATCAATTTTCCAGGAACAAGGTCGAGGCGCAGATGACTGAACTGAAGCCACACACTGACACATGACATCATAAACCTTCTGAGAGATCACAGATTCCTGCGTATCTGTAACCACAGCCCTACCCTTCTTTTGAAACAAAATCATGGGACAGCGGATGATGAAAATGTCAACAGGCTGTATAAACATGCAGTGGAAATCTAAGAAGCTGATTCCTCCTTTGCTGCTAAAGGCAGAAGAACTGCCATGTTAGATCAAACAGCAAATCCAATTAACACAGTATCCTCTCTCTCATGGTGGCCAGCTCTTAGGAAATGGTACCAGAATTACGTTATGCCATCTCAGTTTCTTCAAACCAAAAATTTAAACACCTTTCTGAGGCAGACCTTGAATCCAGGTCAAGTACTTTTAAACAAAACTGCAGCCTGTTCAGGCCTATCCCCATTCCTGCTCAAAATGGAGGGTTAGGATAGGAAATGAGGGAATGGGTCCCTGAGTGAGACAGAGCCTTGGCCCTACACTGAAGGAAGTACTGACTGGAGGACATTTCCTGACTCTACAGCATCCATAGAGATAGTCACCGTGTCCCTGGGAGCAACTGGTGGAAGGTATGGCACTCCTGTGCAAGGCTGTGCTTCTCCGTTTCCCACTGAATTCTTGCAGGCAAGGGAGCTGCTGCCATCTCCAGGGGCAGGAGTCCATCCCCATGGGACACTCTGAGGACACCTGTGGAGGCCAGGAGGTTGTTCCTGCACAAAAGCCCAAAGCCACCCCCACACTGACATTGGCTGCTGTCGAGCTGCTGACTGCAGGCATCCCTCATGACTTCCAAGTGGTGGAGCTCACCACAATTTGCAGGCCCTGTGGGGCAGCCACTTGCCAATAAAGTGTCCGTACGGGTGTGTCTGGAACAAGGGAGCAGCAGGATGCAGGGTCCCACACGCTCTGCCAGCTCCTGCTCGCATCCCTTCAAGATGGGTGAGGAAAGCTACAGAGCGCCCCTGAAACATGGCTATGCCACTAATTTATGCGGCCGAATAAATATTTTCTCTTCTGTTTTCTCTCTTTGCTTAATAATTCGGAAAATTCTCCTTGCTTCCCCAGCTGCTGCTGAGCAATAAGTAGCTATTTTTAGAGAGCTAATCACTGCGACTCCACAATATTTCTTCTGAGTAGTAAAAACTCATTTGCCCTTGCTTAATCTAAGGCAGTTTGCTCTGTAGATATTGCCAGGGCTCCCATTTTCCAGTGAGCATTACTTTGACTATATTGCCATTGAATTTCTCTGCCATTTTAGTTTTCCAGTAATGGGAATGCCCCAGACATTAGGTAAGGGAATATTCTTCTACAACTTATGTGGCTATTTCATATTTGACCCTCTTGCTATATGGTCACGTTCTACAGATTTTAATGGCCCTGATGTTCAGATTTCACTGCATTGCTTGGGGCTTGGGATAAAGAAGCTGTCTGGATGGAGGACATTCTTTGCAGACGTAAAGTTTGACAAAGGTACCCAAAATTCTTTAATATCACGTCATGTCTGAATGACCTTATGAGGAACACAATATAAACAGTGATTTAAATACAGGTGTCCAAAAACTATTAGATGATTAGTTAAAACCAGTCTTTTATCGTTCTGTCTAGCACATTGCATTTCTTCAAAGTTTATCACACTTTTGCAGAAGAGCACCAGACCACAGAGTTATTATTCCTTAGTAACTAGAGGTTAATAAAGCCATTTTTCAGATACAGAATTTAAAAGAGATTAAAAAGTGATATTCTTATCCTGAAAATGATATTACACTGTGTACAAAATTCAGGTTTGTCACATACATGCAACAACATGTGAAAAGATAATTTATTAGGCCCAGTTCAGGAAAGAATATCCTGTTATAGGAGCACATGCTTCCTTTTATCATTTGGTAAATCATCTCTGCTTTCCTGAATAGCAACAGATTTAAGTGTCTGACGTAGTCTCCTGAATTAGAAGTTCTAACGCTAATTAAGTTCAATTTATTTGGTCTAGGGCTACCTGAAACAAGATCCTGATGCATCTGCATACAACAAATGACAGCTTGAGCATCTGCAGAATAAAATGCTGGCCAGATGATAGGATGCAATTAAGACAAAAAGAACTTGGGGATACTTTTCCTTTCAGCGGACCATGCAAAACTAAACAGGAAATGGGCTTAGATTTCCACCAGAAAGCTGAGTATAGCACCAGCTATCTCAGCCATTAGTATTCACAGGGTTTTACCAAGCTTAGAGCTCTCTGCAAGAGAGGCTGGACAGCCATGGATGGAGCTGGATAAAAGGGGTACGTAGTGTCCTATGCAATGTGGAAGAGTTGCTCATGGCAGCTACTGTTCTCTTTGTGAACCGGGATAAATCACCTGAATGGGTCATGCAGGAAAACAATGAAACTATGGACAAAAGAACATGCAAACCACTCAAAAAGTAAAATACTGTGCAATGTACTACCATAGAGTTCTGTGTGTCTGTATTTTTGTGAAAATGTTATGTATGATGTTCTGATGAACAGGTACAAAATTTGGTGGGCAAATAAAACCGGGTTTTAATGATAAGGAGTTTGTACTATCAAAAATAGCATCTGCTCCAAAGGTGTCTGGGAGATCACTCCAGGTGTATTAAACCATTGACAAATTGCCAGCTTTTGGGTTAATAACTTTTCATGAGCTTGTTTTAGATACGGGGTGGAGTGGTGAGTTGTTGTCTTAAGGGGCTGATACCAGACACTACACTGAGAATGTCCCTGTACTTCATAAGGACAAGGTGTTAACAACAAACTACATCTAAGACTGACACCTCAGAGGGTTTCTGAAGTGTTTGCATTCAGGCTATGCAATTTCCACCTGTATGGGAGAGGGAATGTCCGGTGCGCAGCTGACAAATGACACCCCCTTGACAGCCTGCAACATGTCACAGAACAGAAGACTTAAGTTTAACATGAGCCTGTGTAACTTCTACTTTTGTTTCCCATCTGGGTTTTTGCAAGAGAAAGAAAACCAAAAGAGCTGACAACTGACCACAAGGGATGTCCATATATCTCTGCTAAAGGAGCAGCATGGGCACAGGCCATTTCATCCATCTAGCCAGCAAGCTGGAAATCTCAGCCTTTACCGACAGTGATTTGGGGTCACTCACTCTGCCGTGTTTCTTCTTGTCCCTTGCCTGCTTAGGTGACAAGACATTTACACAAAAATTCCCCAAACTGATGATTTTTTTTGACAAGCAGCATGAACAAAAGCAGTCTGTGTGATTCTCTCCCAGAAATCAACTAATGACTTAGTGACTTCACTTCCTTTCATGGGGATTTCTCACACAGGAAGTAAGAGCCACTTGAGTCACTCAGTTATAGGAATGTATCTCACTCTTGCTTGGACCACGTTCTACCAAAACCACAGCAAAGCTCGTTCTTTTTGCATTATCTGACAGTGAGCCCAGGACTGCCTTCCACCATGTCCTTCATCTGGGAAACTTTTTGGCAGTGGGATCTTGTAACAGACTTTCCGTGAGCATCAACTGGGTCTGTGTGAGTCTGCAGCTCAGCTTTCCAAACTCCTCAGCATTAGCACACACAGCCCTGTTGATTTGTGTCCCTCCAGTTATGACACCAAGGTTGCTAATGTGGTCATTCCTGTAGGACTCATATCCAATTAGCTGAAAGAACAGATGTGCTGCTCCTAAAATTTGCATTTCCCATTTCCACCTGTGAGAATAATGCCATCAGCTCACCAATTACTCGTGGAGATTTGAGGTTGAACTCCAGCCCCAAATGCTTTTACAAGAGCTACATTTAACCAATCAGTAGTGCACTCTGCAAAAACGCAACTAAACTGGAGTTGGAGAAAACACCTGTCTCTGATGCATGCCATTGTTATGTTTTATGTCAGTTTGCATCAGCCAAGCTTGCAGTTTAACTCTGTTTCGGGGGGGTTTTTACATGCATCAAAAGGTTTGTCATTTTTCTGTGATTTAGGTAAAGGTAGGTTAGGTAATAAAATCCTGTGGGCTGGCAAGCACTGAAGCAAACCTCAGCTTTTAGCTTTATGTTCCCAGATGCCTACATTTCCAGTGGGTAGTCTGTCATATATCTAAAGAAAATGAATGCTAATGAAATAGAAAGTGGCAAAAAGCTGCTATAATGGTAGAAAGTTGCTCAGCTAATAGAATAGGTTCTGATAGAGGCAATTGATATAGGTTTCCCAGACCTCCAAAAAATAATTGCTTAAATATTTATATGAGCAAAGCATGGAGAACTGAGGGTGGAAAGGGGGCATCCATTTGCAAGTCTGTTGTAGAAGGGATCTTCTGGAGGCTACCTAGTGCACACTCTCACTGCCCTGTGAGTTCCAGAGGAAAACTCTTCCTCTATCCCCTAGCTCAGACACCAGGCTGCTGCTGAGACACACTTCTGTATTACGTTAGGGACAGACTAATGGATTTTGAACTATGTCTCTTCAATGGAAATCCTTCTTTCCCCCCAGCTGGAAGGCAAAAGTATTATGTCTGCTTCAGCCCAGAACTGTCATCACATAAGAACTGACCCCAGACTTCTCAAAAAATTAATAGATTCCATCAGCTTTTTTTCTTAAAATGGCACATTCTTCCACTCTTAAACATTTCAGTAAATGCAGGAGCCACAGGGGGCAATACATTTGCCTTAGCAAAGCCAAGATGGGATTAAAACCCTAGAGCCCATTCAAATCAACAGAACTATTTCCATTACACTAAGGGGATGGCAACGGGGAGGAAAAATTGCAGCTATTTTGCCAATACTTTTCCTAATGACATTTTATTTTAATTGAAAACTTGAAAATATGACTCATTTTCATAACTGACATACACATGAGCATATGGTTAAGAGAGAGTCAACTTTCCAGTCAACCCTGCAGGTCTCCAGAGGCCTGCCACCTTCAGCCAGTAGTTTTTGGAGGATGATGTTTCATTAGTGGATCAAATCCAGACTTGAACTTGGATCCAGCTGGCACACACAAGGCCCTCAAGCTGACAATCTGTTCCTTGGAGCGTTAGCAATTCTTTCCTCTCCTGCCCTAGCTTTAAAGCCAAACGTTGGCAGTATGATGGACTGTTTCACCATGGTATTTCACAATGATGCTATAACACCCACATTTCTGAGCGGGAGCGCATGGAGCTCCGGGAAATTCTACATCGAAACTCAGCCTGAGCAGTTATTGATAAGCATTTTCCCGAGTAAGCCAGGTCCCCTTGTCCCCTGGGAGCAGGGAGCTCAGATGTGCTGCCCTGTCCTCCCCCATCTCGCCTAGGGGCCTGGCTCCCTCTCCCTACCCTTGCAAACACCAGCTCTGACTCTTCTCTCGGCTCCTTGATCAATTTCATTCTGAAAAGCCACTGTGATCTGGTGACCAAGTTCACATGCCGATACTGCCCCAGGCTGCTAATGGCTGTAAACCTTCCTCCCTTCTCACACCCTGCTCAAGTGCTCATTTATGACTGAGAGATCTTATCACAGAATCACAGAATAAGCTGAGTTGGAAGGGACTCACAAGGATCATGGAGTCCAAGTCCTGTCACTTCACAGAACCATCCCCAGGAGTCACACCGTGTGCCTGACAGCATTGTCCAAACACTTCTTGAGCTCTGTCAGACTTGGTGCTGTGGCCACTGCCCTGGGGAGCTGTTCCAGTGCCCAACCACCCTCTGGGTGTAAAACCTCTATGTTCACTGCTTTTGAAGCTCCACAGCACTCACTACCTTCAGTGAAGAATAAAACAGAGTAAACAAAAAAATATTTTTTCCACTAATTTGGTTTACAAACCACAGAAGCCCTTGTTTTCAAGTACAACAATATATAAATTGTTATATAAGGAAGCAGGCAGTGATGGTCTGTCCTCGAGGTGCCACACTCTGTGTGTCAATCACAAAGAGCTTATTCTAACAGAAGGTGACCCCTTGAATGCTTGCAGGTTTTTTTGCCCTAAAATGATGGCACTTCCTGCACACTGATAACTAAAATGCTGGACTAGAGCTGAGATTCGGTTTCTGGTGATAATTGTCCAGTGCTAGCTGTCTTCTAGGTCAGCATATGCCTTCACACCCAAAAAGCAATCCACACAAACACCAGATTGCTCACTGGTAGTGAAGAAGCATTTCATGAACTTTGAAAGCAAAGACAAGAGCTTCAGGGTTTCAGTCTGGGTTCAAAATTTATGATGTTTTCTGTGCATCACAGTGCAAGGGTGTGTAAGCCAGTCTTAATGGAAAAGCTTTGGTGGCATTCTAGTTAGCTTTGATTTAAAGCTTAATTTAGGCCCTGAAAAGGGTTAGTGCATCTTTACAGCCATCTTGTAATTCTCCAAGAGTCCTGCCACGGAGTTAGCCAAGCCCACATTTCAACACGGCAGGGTCACTTTCAGATCAAAGAGGTACTCAGACAACTCCCAAAACCCACTGAGAGAAGTCATACACCTTGTCCAAAAACCGACCAAAAAAGGAGGGAGGTCATTCACATTACTATTCAAGAGTATTCAAAGGAGGTGCAATGAAATAACATATGTCGTATATACATACATATATATAGTCACTCATGATGTTAAATGGAAACCGAAATCCTAGATTGGAAGTGGATCTAACTAAATATTTAAAACTCAATATTAGAGCTGAGAGAATAATTGGCAGCAAATAACTCACCCATGAATTTAGCTTCTTTTTCAGCTTGTGGAGTGTCTGCATACAGATTGCCATTTCCTCAGATTTGATCATTACTTCAAATGAGCCTCAGCTTTATAGTGTAATTCTTTCCCTGTGTAGGTCGATGGAGAGGAGTCTCCAGTGCTTTACTGACACTTTGCATCTGAAGCCTGATCTGCAGATGTATTGCTCTGACCCACAGTCTGATGTGCGTGTCCTGTTTGAAAATCTGAGCGTGACAGTGCAGCACTTCATTTTTACAGGCAGTGGTGTGGGTGAAAGCTGGCCACTAAAGTAGCAGGAAAAAGCAAATAATAAGCAGAAAGTATGGCAGAAAGGTGCTCACTTTTAAACAATAGCAGATCCTCAACACCAACAGAAAGGGTTGAAGAGGGCTTTTTGCCTCTCTTGAGTATAAGCACCTCCAACAATAGCTCTTGATTAGTTCAAAGTAGAAGATACGGTTTACTGGAATCAACACCAAACCCCAAGTATTCCTGCAGCTGGGATGGAGGAAACCCATGCACCAGTGCAGGCTGGGGGCCAAAGGGGTAGAAATCAATCAACTTTTCAGAAAAATTAGCTGAAGGCCTGGTGGACAGCCCGCAGAGGGGAGTGAGCAGCATCCCTCGTGGCCAATACAGCTGGTGGGCCACAGGGCTGCACTTGCAGCCAGCTGTGCACTGGCCTGTGTCTGCAAGGATGCAGTCAGCAGGACCAGGGAGGTGATGGCTCCCCTCTCATTCAGCATTGCCAAGGCTGTACCTGGAGTCTGGTGTCCAGTCCTGGGCTCCACTGCACCAAAAATCAAGACCCTGACGAACTGGAGCAAGTAAAGAGAGGCCAGCAGTAGGGCTGGAGAGCTAGGAGAACGCGAGGAGCAGCTGAAGCAGTTGGGTTTGCTCACTTCAAAGAAGAGAAAGTGAAACAGAGATGTTACTTCTCTATGACAGCCTAACAAGATGGTACCAAAAAATGGAGTCAAGACTCTTCTTGGAACTGCACAGCAATGAGACAAAGGGCTACAGACACAAGGTACAATTTGGGAAAATCTGACTGGATTTTTGGGAAAGCTTTGTCACTGTCAAGGTGAAAACCACAGGAGCAGGTGGTGCAGAGGTGCTGTGGAGCATCTGTCCTTGGAGTCAGTGAAAACCCCACTGGACATAGCTCTGAAGAACTGCTCCCACCAGACATGCTCCGAGTAGGAGCGGAGACTGTACGACCTCTGGAGGACCCTTCCAACCTATGCGCTTCCGTGACTCCCTGATACTCCAATAAATATTTTTCCAGTCCTTGGAGCAAGTCCAAAATATTTTTACGCTCCCGATCTGTATTTCTGTGAGAATGTAAAGATTTTTATAGCGATTTCTGCCTATGAAGAGATTTGGAATATTAAAATCCACCCCTACAGAGATAGATTAGTGGCAAAACGAAGGCAAACAAAACCAAAGGTGCAAAATTCCTTAATGGTCGGGCTCTCTGTGAGCATATCTCGGCTCAGCACGACTGACTTACGGTCACCCTGATTTACGCCAGCAGAGAGCTCTGCATTGAATCCTAAGGCTGCATAAATGAATGTGTTTCACAGTTAACATAACCTCATATATAGTGCTGCTGATTTAAAGACACCTAAAAAGTGCTTTCTTTCTCACTGTTGTGCCATAGTAGGACCTACGTGCACCTCCTGTGATCTCTGACTCGCAGTATTATTGTGTCTGATTCAGAATTATTAGGTACCGAAATAAACCTCTGCTTTTAATGACTAAAAGTCATTCAAGAGGATGTTGGATTTGAAAGCCAGCAGAAGAGCCCTAGGCTGTTTGAGAATTCAGATTCAAATTATTTAGTTATCTCTAGTCCTCTTAGATATCTATAAATATCTACACTCCACGGGGTGCTCATGCAATTTCTGATGGTTTACCAGACTGAAGCCACCTCCTCAACTGTAGGTTAGAGTTGTAACTCCTTGATATCGATGAAAAGGCAAGGGACTTGGTTATGAAGGTCATTTTTCAACTGAACAGTTAACTGGAGGGCACCGCAGAATGAGTTTAGCTCTCTTTTGTCTCACAAATTTTGCAATCAAATAATATAAACTTGAACAAAGCCATTAAGGAGACCTCTTTTTCCCGGATGCCATGGAAAAAAATTAACTAACTTCATAAGGTAAAAAATTAGAACATTTTCATTAACACAAAATGTTCTTTTTAATTAGGATTTTGCAAGCTAAGTCTCCTAATGAATGAAGGAATGGAACTTCAAAATGATTTGAATTGCTTATTTTTTTTTTCTCTCAGTGAGAAGAACAAATGTAACTTTTTTGCAAAATATATTCAGTTTCTAATTGGAGACTTTTTAATTAACTATTTCATGGCTGGAGTTTTTCATCAGCCTATAAAAATGCATTGGTATGAGATGGCTGCTCTCCTGGATAATCTTCAAGAGCTCCAAGTGCTTTAAGAACAGAGTGCAAACCATGCTGAGACACAAGTGGTGGACAGAGCTACAGGCAATTTACTCCTACAGAAAACAGGTCCAAAAGGCCTCCAGGGGGTATTGTCCCCCTTGTAAGGGAGCAGTTACAGGGCACAGAGGATGATGAATATAGGCACACATTTACTGGGGAGACCCATGTAACCCCAGCACTCCAGGAGCAACACTGGGTGTGCTGGGGCAGCCCTGGTGCTGCTGTGGCGTGGCTGCTTTGCCAGCAGCAGGGCTGGGCCCACACTCTGGAAGGTGCCAGCAGAGGAAGGACAGCTTTTACAGGATGTGAAGGAAGGCAGCAGCCACAGAGCCAACACGTGCCGGCTGTGCCACACGACAGAGCCCTGCCTGGTGTCCCATGACCAGCAGCAACATGACAGACCACAAACAAACACGAAGCAGATTAGCCCATCTGGACACAGCTGGTAGGAGCTGGCCACGGCAGGGGGAGTGTGGAGGGTGCCACTAGGTCTGGTGCCCACCTCTTCAAACACACCCCAGAGTCTCTCTGCTGGAGCCAGGCGGAGCAGGCCAACCCATAGGTGTGGCACCCATAGCACTGCACCAGCCCGCCCTGCAGACACCAGAGATGTGCCAAGGGCCAGCTCAACTGAGTGCAGAACCTTCTCCAGAACTTTCAGCCCCAGAGACCTCAAGCAAATCTCTCTGTCCATGGTACATCCATACCCAGCAGCCTGATTTCCAAGGGAACATGAGTCAACACACACTGATAGGAAAGCTCACCCTGAAATGCCAACAGAAAAGCAGAAACTATGAGTCTTCAGTGAAAGGAGAGAAGTTGTCTAAAGCTGGCAGACTTGGTAGCTCATGGTGCAGTAGGGATGAGGTGCTGCGGTTGACCTACTGGCCTGGCTGGCTTGTTGCAGCAGCTTCAGAAACCTTTTACATGTGCTAATAGAACCACATTACTGCATGCTGTGCCAGAACAGGCCATAAAACCGATTACCAGACAGCATCATTAATCACAGAAGTGCACTTGATCCACAGAGATAGGAAGCTTGAGCAGATGGACTAAGACAGACAGAACATTGTGATATAAAAGACGGGTCAAAGCAAAGTTGTGGGAAAGGGCCTGAACATTTGCAGAATTAGTAAAATCTGGGTTGTTTTCTAAAAGAAAACATTAGCAAGCAGTAAAAGAACAATGTGCAATCAATTATAAATGTAATACATGGGTAGCTGCTAGCTCATGGACTTCAGCCTGACTACACTCTTGGGTTTCTAACACTTACTGTGCTTTTACTATTCATTAAAACCTCAATGGTAGCCCTTTAGCTCAAGAGATGGAGAAACCTGGGGTTTAAGACTCGGATGATACCTCCATTAATGCCCATCAAAACACAAATGAGGTCTGTTAATTCTTTTTGTTCTCTGGTGAGAAGTGACCAGGTCTGTTTGCACTAAGTGTGGAAACACACATTTGTGTTCAGCAGAGTTGTGAGTGTTGAGAAGGCAGTGACCCTTCCTAAATGAGTCATCCTAGGCACAATATACAAGAGGGAGGGGGAAAAAAACCCCCGAAGTATTTTAATAAACAGAATACTGGAAAGCAAAGGTATAGTGAAGGCAAAGGTTAAGATAAAACAGAGGTTTTGGTCAGATGTCTTAATCTATTTACACAGCAGGAGGCTTTCAACAAACTGCCATTGCAAGATTAGAAATGAATTAGCACGTTCTGAAAACACACATTGAAGTCCAGGAACAGAGAGCAAACACCACACACATCATTTGTACCAAGTACCCAGCACTGAAAACAAAATCTAAATGTCATTTGATGTCATGGTGGCCACACACTAAAATAGGACAGAATAGAATAGTTCCAGTTAGAAGGGACCTAAAATGATCATCTGGTCCCACTGTTCCTATACAGAACAGTAAGATATGAAGTTGTGGGATGGGGCGACCCATACACGGTCTGTCTGAAACAGAAAACACAGATGTCTTAAAATTCTGTAAAAATTATCAAGTAAACACAATGCAGCAGATATTAAAGAACTTCAGAAGATGTTTTAACAGATTGGAATTATTTAACTAGTATTCAGGTAAGAATACATGCATGTGTATAAGAGTTCATTAGATAATTAGAAAATATGTTAAATTTGGAAGATAAAGTCAGATCCCATTCAGTGTTTGCAGATATCATCTATTTAACTTAAGAGTTCAATCACTTAAGTAAGTGACTGATGTTTCAGATCTGCAAGACAGTAATGCTGAGTGCAGCCCCAGAAAGAACAATCACTAGCTTCCTGCCCACTAGAAGACTGGGCAAATCCTAATGCTAGAATTAAGTTTAGAAAAAATTATCTGCAGGTATTTTTTCAGGAGCTTTTTGGCTACCCACTGTTTTACATGATCAGCTTCAGACTAGATGCAAATGAGACACTATTTCATGTGGGGCACTGTGGATGTGATCATGTTACCCCAGATAAGACTTTTTTTTTCTATTTGTCTCATGCCATCCTTGGACCAGGGAGGGATATGCAAGACAGACTTGGGAGAGGTTTTGCCCCATTCTTTTTGCAGTACAAAGATATATATTTATGAACAGCTGACCTCAGGCGAGGAGAATCTGCCCCACACATGCAGAACTTGGCAGCTCTGGGGTGCTGGAAAGGCAGATGGAGGAAACAAGGCACCAGTCTTACACCAGAATTGTTCCTGGGTATCAGGGGGTATTTTTCTTTTTTTTCTTTTCTTTCATTCTGTCTTTTGTCTACTTTTGTGCATGTGCTGAAGGCTGGGTGCTTTTCAAAAAATACAAACCCCTCTCCCCAGAGAGCACACAACCTGTAGCACAGTGCAGCACAGTGCTGGCTGCAGAACCCTTTTTGTATTCCTTGTGCACTGGGCAGGGATTTTTTCATTTCATGCATCATCCATAACTTGCCGCAGCAATTCCAAAAATCTCTACCACGCTCACATGAATACGAATAATTTAAATTCACATTTTTGCTTTTAGAAATTTATCATCATAGAAGTCGGGCTCATAAAGCAGCTGTATTTCTGAAATTTCTCACAGAACAGTCAAGTGATGGCACTGCCCAACTAAACAGCTCAAACTCATTGGTATCATACAGGCACTTTGAGCTATGACTCAATCTCACAAGGTCAGCTACTGACAGTAATCTGTCACCAGCATTAGTGTTCACTCTACTGGTTTTTCTTTGATGTTTCTTTATTTAAACTAATTTAATAAGAAATATATAAAAAAAAAAAGGCGGGGGGGAGTGTTGCTCAGAGTACATATACGTGTCTTTTGTCTGCCAATGGCCAGTAGCAAATGTTTTGGACATGAAATGTTGCTGTGGATATCTATTGAAGAGTTGGCCTTGAGTGGATGTTACTCCTTAGCCCCCATTAGAGTCCTCTGAGTTTTGGCCAAAGAACAAAATGTTGCATTTCTTAAGCATAATGGTGAATACAGGTGTTTAATCCTCCCTGACGTCAGAGAAATTATTGGCTTTCAGAAAAAGCAAAGCAAATTATAATTCTGCCATAAGCAATGAGTCCAACAGTTCCTCAATTTTAAATCCACTGGCCTTTAAGAACCAAACATCCCTCTCATTTCCTACCATATCAAAGCCCCACACCTGCCCCTGACCCAACAACGGCCTCACAGCACAGGGGTTGTCCAAGGAGAATTAGGTCTCAGTTTTGCACCGTAAAATATTTTTGTGACTGGGATGACTCCCTTTCTCATCCCCTGTATCTGTATGGCATTCAGCAGAGTGCTTCCACACCCAACAGTGCTTACAGGAAAAAAAGGGAGAAGCCAGAACAGAAAGGAAGGGAAGAAATTAATTGCAATGCTTTTTCTGTTGAGCTCCCCCTGCTTGGGAGTCCAGAAGCTGGGCACACAAGCTCCCCAAAAGATGCTAAAGAAGTCTGCCCAAACAGTTAAATTAATTTTGTAATTACACACAGACTGTTTAAGACAACTGGCCTAAATTTTTGATTCAAGCAAAAAGTCTCCATTGGAAAAAAGAGATATACATTTCTAAGATTTTCAGGAAGACAGGCAACATTATCAGTACCTACCCAACTGAAAACTTAAATCAAGATTGAACCTTGTTATTTCTTTGTTCAATTCTAGAATGAAAAAAGCTGATGTTTTTCCCGATACCAACCTGCTGATGGAAGTGGTGAGGTATCCTTGGGTACAATTCCAGCTGCCATGTGGTGTGCCCCAAAGGGGTTTGTCACAAATCACACTGCAACTCCTGCCAGCCAGGCACCAAGGCTGCCTGCTGCCTCAAGGAGTTTTATCTAAAAATAGAAGCCGCTTAAGAAAAATGACCATCTCTTTAGAAGAACAGTCAGTTTCTCTCTGAATCAATTTAAGCCCGGCCATATCAATGAGATAGAGCTTGACCTAAAGAGCTCCACAGAAATCAAGACCTAAGGTAAAGGTGTGCCAGTAATAGGGAAGAAGATAAGGAGGCTATGGGCCTGCTCCAAAGGCCACTAGGTCAGTGGCAAGCTTTAATGTTGATGTAAATGGGCTTTGGATCCAAAGGCCACGCTAGAGAAAAGAGCACTCCTTATTATAAAAATAAGCAGCCATTAGAAATGGACCAGAAGTTACAGGAAATTTTGTGCAGACAAAACTTCTCTCCATTTTTCTCATCATCCCAGCAAACCATTGGGCCATTTGGGTCCATAAATGAGCAGACACCAGGTTGCCACCCAACCCCAGTGAGTGTTCAAGGGTCAGAGGCACATGGGTACCACTTGCCCAAGCTGTTTCTGCAGCTAACTCATGGTTGGACGCTGGTCCAGCTGTGCTTGCAGCATCTTTAGGTGCTTCATCAGCATAGCTGGGCACCCAGTCAGCGGCACTGCCCACCTGAATTGCTGCAAACATCCAGTTTGCAGGAGCGACTGCAGGAATCCTTTCCCCACTCACAGGGAGCAGTGATGGTTCGAATAACGAGAGAGGAGCTGGGTAATGGTAGAAAACACTGAACTTTCAGCCAGACCACCCCACCCTACAGCTGCTCTTTGCCGGTGGGTGCAAAGCCATTTTTGACTCAGGTATAATCCTCACTAAGTGGGGAGAGGATGCAAATGTTTGGTGATAGGCAAAAAATACACCCGTAATTCTCACCCTCTCTGGCCCGTGCTGAATATTCCTTGCTGAAGCTGTTAAACTGATAAGGTTATTCACTGACAAGATATGAAAGAGCAAATGCTCTGTAATTGAATACCATATGCCTCACCACAAATAAAAATAACACCATTCTCTCAGAGACAAAATAAAGGATGTAGTAAGAGAGCATTGTTAAACTGTGCTAAAACAACGAGGAGAGAAGGAATATGCAACCCACCCTGTTGGCTCCAATATAATTGGCTCGTTAGGGAAAAGTGCACACATGGACACATGAAGGGAACAGGAGATCACAAAACACTGTGACCCACTGTCCGGCATAGACTTTGGGCACAGCTCACTGACAGTGCTGCCGAAAGCAGGGAGTTGATGATGGGACAGCAAGTGCTTGAGAGCCTTGGAAATGAGTACACATGGCTGTATCCAGCTGGCCCCTCCTGGTTTCCCTGTGCCAGCCAAGGGACACTGTTCCCCTGTGACCCTGGCAGGAGCCATGTCTAGCCATGAGAAAGCTGCTGTGTGCTCTCTGGCTCGGGAGCTACCAGTTTGTCTTAAGGTATTAGAACGATATTATATTGATTACTGCTTGATATTTGCAGGTCTACAAAATGTCCAAGGAGACACAGGAAAGTTTAGAGACTTTTAATTTGCTGTACTAAAGCTTTTCTGATGGTCCCAGAGGATTACACATTTATGAACAAGGGCAGCAACTATAAAAGCTTATTGTTTGCACTCAGCCAAACTTCATGGATTTTTTAAGTATGACAAAAGAGAAAATGAGTTACACAGATTTTCAATAACTTGAACACCAATCTCTGCTGTCCAAAGGGAATTACTCCAGTGTTCTTTCTTTGTCTACCTTGGCCAGGCTTTAAGGGTTTATCCTTGTAAACGACATCAGTAGTTACAGTTAACAGGGCCAAATGAAGCTGTGGGGCTGAGATCCCTCTTGTCCTGATGTGCCAGATGCTCCAGGGAGAAGACTAAAGACAGCAAGAGGAACCTTGTCAAGGTAGGCTCTGTGCAGGAGACAGGAGCAAGCAGTGTGCATAGCCCTTCCCTTCGCTTCAATGACACATCAGAGGTACCAGGAGGATTCTCTCATCAGAAGGCAATGGCATGAAGTGAGATTAAGGTAGCAACCCATTTTGCTTTTATGTGTTCAGCTAAAGAACAAGGTCAAAAACATAAGGTATTAAAACTTTTAATTAAGTGACAGTGGAATTATTTGCTTGCTCCTGGATTACGTTGATGCAATACAGCCTGAAAGCTGCTATTTGACATTTCCCTTGATTTCTGCCCCTCTTTGATGGGGTTACACAGTAAATTGTTTTCAGGTACAGGCTTGCCATAGCTACTGAGAAGCATGCAGGATGCTCCTAAAATCTTCCCACTTTCTGTTTTCCTGAAATGGCAGAAAGGCACCAAAGCCATAAAAAAAGAAAGCATTACTGCAATACAAACTAGTGTGGCTACAGAAAAGTAAGTTGAAAATTGTGGGGAGGGATAAGGCAAGTACAGATGTTTTCTTTGAAAACAATGGGTCATAGAAGGATCCTGAACAGCCCCTATTCAATGGACAACAAGTAGAACCTCTTTTGGCAATACTGATACTGGCACAGGTACCTCAGGTGGCTCTGAATGGCTGGATTCCTCCATGGCATGCAGCCCTAGCAGCATCCAGCATTCAAATGTATGTGGTGGAGCAGAAGCAGACCCCACAGTCAGGAAACAGAGCATAAAATGCATGGCCATGGTAAGAATCAAAATAAGATGTGATTTAAAAAAAAATAGGAGAAGTGTTTTGCTTTCTGAGCCCTCTACTTTATTTTTATTTGTTTTTATGCTCCTGTAAGTAAAATCAACAACTTCTTTTTCCCCAATAAACTGAAATTTTGCAGACCATTAATCCATAATATGGACAAAAGGCTTCGGGTGCATGTGAAACAAAATGAAAAATGGTCAGCCTGGTTCTTCCAGGAAAAACTGATACTTCACATGAGCAGTAAAGATTTTCCAACAAGCAGCAGCACACACGTTTCAGTGCAGACCCACAGTGAGTAGAGGGTAATGGCTCTGAATATCATTTATGCGCACTTAACTACCATTTAGTTAATGTTTATGCAGCATTTTGAAAATGTAAAGTGCTGTAAAGATGCCAAATGTTATTATTATTAATAATCCAAGTGATAAATACGACTCCAAATTCTCTATTTTATCCTTGTCCTTCATGTCAAAGGGGTGTTTGCACGTATAATAAGCACAGCAATTCAGCAAGACACTCACAGTGTCTGCGTTACTCAGAGTTCATGAGTTTTACACGTAAGGGAATAAAGGACTAACTGGATTCTCCACAAGTTTACTGAGTGTTACAAACCACTTCCCCCCCCAAATTAAAATGGAAGATTATGTTAAAATCCTGCTTTTAAAAATACTGGGTCAGAGCTTTGCTGCAACATTGAAAAGCCTATTTAGAAAGGGACAGAGGTCAAAATGTTTCAATAAAATGTGTTTTCCTTTCAATGAATGTAAAAGAGGGCACAGGAAAGGACTTAAACCCAGCAATATGTGGGTATCTGCTGTCTGCCATGTTCCCATTGCACCTCCCACTACAGCAGTGGCTGCCACTGCTGGCTGTCCAGATTTAGAGCATTCCAGCCCCCAGATCCGTGCTTCCTTCCACCTTCCCTTTGGCCCTCAGAGGAGCTACAGAGCCTGATGCCACAGAAACAATTATCCCCTCGGTGATTTTCCCATTTCCCAAAACCACTTCTCTTTTATTTGCACATCCAGCACTGCATCAAAAAGTCAGACAGGAGCCACTCCAAAAGCCATGGAGTTTCCAAGCACAGGTCCACCATGAGTGCTTGCCACTGCAGTGGATTGCTCTTATTGCACTAGACCTTGGCAGGGAAAATAATCCATGAGCCAGGGCCTTTGGTGTCTCCTTTTAACCTCAGAAATGGACCTACTGGTGCTCTTAGAGAAGTAGCTGTTATTTCAAGGAGCTGATCAGTTTGTGAGGAAGTGATAAGCAAAAGGAGGGAATTTTTGTTCCATATGCTTTTCTCAGGTTTGGAACAGCCTTTGTGATTGCAAAAGCTTCACCACTGAGGCTAAACATGAAGTTACTTCTCTAGGTGAAACATCTGCCATTCCCCTTATTGGAAAACCAGAAAGACAAAAGAGATTTCTAGAAGAAGGTCTTTTAAGTATCTTCATTCTCTTCAACAAACTGAATTTTCCCGAGTTCAGCTCCCATTCCAGTACTCTGTTACAGTGGTTGGATGCTGAACTCTTGGATGCTTGGTCCAGACTTTGTGACTGGGGACAGGCAGAGAACCTGTGGCTCAATACACCCTTTGAAGGCTTTCTCCAAGACTTAAAAAAAACTATCTTAGTTTAAAAAAAGGAAAATGAGGGAAAAAAATCCCACAGAGACAGCCTGATCTTCTTCTTTCTCACACTGGTATAAATCAAGAATAACCCCACGGACTTTGTAGGACTTGCACAAGTATAAAACTGCTAGAAATGAAAGGTTCACATTTCCTAACTGCAGCAGTTGGCTGGGTTTTCTTTAAATAGCTTCATTAATAAATACTTTGAAAAAAGGGGAAAAAAAGTGCTCTTCCTCCCCCAATACTAATTGCTAGTGCTCAGATTTAATCTTCAGCATTTATTGTGTTTCACCAAATCCCTAATAATCACCCCAGAAGACTCCTTAACATTGTTGTATAATGGGAAACAAGGGCAGGGTATTACTTTTTCATGTACAAAGATGTTTCATCAGGAGGCCAGATTTCTTCTATGCGGCTAAAGTACATAGAGCCTGACACTTTTAATTTCTTCCGTAATTGTGTCACAAGAGGGGTTTATGTCACTGTGCCTCTTTGCTGAATTCCAAGAGGCTCAATGCTATTCCCATGGTCATTGCCTCCTGCCTCTACTTTAAAATAATGAAGATTTGGGCTGAAATAAATTTGAAGATATCAAATAAGGACCCCTTGAGTTCCACGGAAAGAAAATAAAGCAGCTTTTATTAAACTTGTTATGAGACCTTTCATGACCACTATTCTCGCTGTTCTCTTTGCTCAAAGCCTTTAGAGAATGGTCTCACTTTAGCCTAAACTCAGCTCTTTCTCAGCTCTCTAAGCCTCTGTAAAATTGAAGGACATTCACTCCAACACACGTCTTTAATAACTCAGTATGATTTAAACTTTCAATCTGCATTCCTGATTTCTGTAATAATTGAAAGGAATGCATTAGCAGCAGAAAAAAACCCCCACTTTTGCTTCATAAACTTTACCTTCATTGCCTCAGATTTTCAGTAGTTCTCAATATGTAAGTTTAATGGCGTGACCCTAACAAGAAACGATCAGCAAATGAAACGAACCAGTGTGTAGCTGCTCCACACGGCTACAAGTGTCAGCTGTGGCCTGCCTGCCATTAATTTTATTGTAACTCATTTCTTCAGGTTGAGTACAGCACGATTTAATGTTCCCATTCTCCCATTCCTGTTCTGCATGACAAATTGTTTTAATAAACATAAACCGGGTAATAATAAAGTAATAATAAGCCTAGCACTCACCTTATATCACTGCAGTTAAATTCTCCCACAAGCCAGCGCTGGTTACAGTGACAATTACAGTCGGGCCAATCCGCAGCCAGGCAAGCACAATGGACAGATTTAATATCGTTTGTAAATATGATTAGTGTGCTGTCATGTTATTGCAGCCTGGTATTTACATTTCTCTCTGGGGTTATTCACTACACCAAATCAACATTAAATAGTGCTCCCTTCTCTTTCCCTTAAATCAAATATACCTTTCTTTGTGCTCCACTCAGAAGTTAATGAAGAAAATGGCATCGATTGTTAATATTCAGGGATCAATCAGTGCTTTACATACCTCTTTTTTTTAAACAGATGTACATCTGTCTGTATAACCCTGGAAGATTTCTTTCAAAATTCATAATCTCCCTGCTTCCTCCTCCCCCTCCATACACACCCTTTAACATCGACGCTCGTCTGCTGACTCTCTTATGAAAAATGTTCAAATAATGAATGGCTGTTGTTTACAGAAGTAATTTCATGCTACATTTCCATTATTGCCTGGATTTGTTTAGCTTCTCAAGCTTCCCCATTTCCCTGCAATGAACTTTTAAGGAAATATAACCAGCTTTCACTGTTTATGCCATTATGTTTATAATAGAAGCCGCTCTCATTTGTGACATATTGCAACACTTCATAACTGTGTGCAAATAAGCATCCTTAAACTTGTTAAGGTCAATTAATCATTGTACAAAAGCTTTTTTAGCCAGGACTTCCACCAGCATAAATCCAGCCGCGTAGCAGGGTAATGAAAGGGCTCTAGCGTGGACTCAGGTCCTACATGGCACAATTGTGTGCTTCAGATGTTAATAAAACTGCCTGCAGATGACACAGGTCTTTTTCTCCAAAGTTATTTGGCTCCTGTGGTCAGGCAGCACAGGTTGAATGCCTGCAGCCCGAATCAGGAACAGACAAAAATTTATAATGACTTCAACGACCAATTCCCACCAACCTAAAAAATTCTAAAGCCACTTTTTCCACAGCGAAAGCAAGGAATCGAGCCGTAGGACATCCTGCTGAGTTTGGCCCCATGGCATTTCACCGGACAGGATTCGACACATGAAACGCACCGCAACAAGTGCCTATTTTCAGACATCACAGAGGACACCATCAAAGGAGGGAGCGCTGCAGTCGGCAGCCCTGGCTGCTCGGGCACGTGGCTCGCCTGCCAGCGCGGGGCCCTGGCCTCCTCCCGCTGCTGTGTTAACTGCTCCGGGAGCAGGGGTCCCCGGGGGACAGCGGCGATGGCACCGCCCGGCCGAGAGCCGTCTGGCGCAAACACTGAGGATGGAAAGGGCTCCTCCTCATTAGCAGCAACCTTCTCCACATAGCTGCGGCACACGCAGGCCCGCCCTTGCCCTTCGTGTGGTTAAGAAAAAGGAAATGTTCGTGTGGTTTGTATTTATGCTTCCATTTTCAACAAAGAGGTTCTCATCTCCTGCGCTTTTGACTGAATTAAGACCTATGTCTGAAATTTAAGACATGCCTTAATCAGACTCAATAGGTTTTCTGCATGCCCCAGGCTTACTGATGTCATGGTGCCTGGGTGTGTGTAAAATAAGCCTGGTCTGTGTCACCGGGCTTGGACTGATGTGTAAAAACAATGATAATAAACCCTCACAACAACCTCATTTAAACTGCAATAGCAAAATTCAGCAAAATATTTAATACTAATGGAGAATTAAAAAATGTAGGATACCAGTTTATGAGGGTGGCCATGTGCAGGCACATACCTTATGCATTCACTAGCATTTAACTTGCACGCACTTTTCCATGCAAATTGAAGTATAAAGAGATGTCCCACGTTAGAAATCTACGCCAGTGAAGTCCAAAATGCGTGGCAGAAACCAATGCTCAGGTATCTATAGTAATTACAAAGCTGACTCACACTTTGTTATTTACTGCCGGTTAACTCTCCCATGCTACAAGTTTAAGTTAGGAGAAGGGAAAAGAAAAATTTAAAGAAAGCATTACCAGTCAGTCAGAGCGCATAGTTATTTTGTGGGGGATGTAGATAATCTGGAGACCAAAGCAGGACTTTTTAAAGGCCTATCTGTAGCTGCTGCTTTATTGAAAATGATAGATTTGAGAATATGGCTCCTATGGCCACCCAGAGGGCATGGATCTGGCTTACTGTGACTTGCTGATATTCTTTATTTAGAAGAGTCAAATGTCACAGAAAAATATTTCTGCTAAAATGTGTATTTACTGCATTTTCCTTTCAAAGCTCAGCAAGGTGACAGCTGGAGAGGGGTGTCTGTGCATGTGTGGAAAAAAAAATAGGGGGAAGAACTGGGGTGTTACTAAACACAAGATCACAGTACTCGAAACATCCTACTGAGATCAGAAGAATTGTGAAGCATACCGAGGTGGTACTCTAGCTATTCATTAACTGCCTGTATCAGCTGGCCCAGAGATTAGAGCTTAATGCAATGGTGAAGTAAGTGTCCATATCACAGTAGCCATGGAGGAATAGCGAGATGTAATGAAACTGAATAGCTAGCCATTGAAAGTTGAAAAATATATTGATTTTTCAGTGCTTGATCACCCAGGAGGCTTTATCAGGTATGAATACTTGGGAACCATCTGCTAACTCTGTAATGGTATTTTAGGATTTGTGACAGACTCCAGCAAAAATAAAACTGCGTGTTAGAAAATAACACAAAGTGAAGTCTGCTTCTCTGCAATGCATTCCTCTGCTCCACATCTGCTTTTCTCATTCCTGCCTTTTAATTGTTCTCGAATTAGCTATAGCTAATGTGTGAATACAAATTAAAATTGGTACATGGATTCAATTTCTTCCCACCTTTCACACCAAAGAGAGCTCAGACATTTATAGCCACATTTATCTCCACATCAGCTTGCATTACATACATGGTAAAGATTCCTCTCCTCCCAAAAGGAAGTCAGCAGGACCCCGGTTATTGTATTTAGCTATTGAACCTCCTTGTCAACATTTCTTAGAATTCATTTGTGTAAGTCAAAGAACAAAACCGAACAGCAACAGGCTTGGAGGCACAATATCTACATATTGTCTGATGTAAATAACACTCCTAGACATGATTGGCATTCTCCAAACAACAATCACTGTTATTGAAATGTGCCTCTATTCCCCTTGTTTTAATACTGAGAATGATTATGAAATCTCTTTGGGTACGATAAATCAGCTGAAAGATGTAATAACATGTTTCAGCTGTTGGAATGGATGTTTGATTACAGCTCTGAGGGTTTTTTCCTCATCTTGTTTCTAGTTTAATTCTTAAACCATTCTCTGATTTAACAAAAAATATATTCCACATATCAACAGCAAATACACATTCTTGTTTACAGTGTGGGTAACTGAGCAGGAATCGAGTTGCATTTTAACAATGCAGGGAAAATATTTTTCTATTACAATCTTGGTTAAAATAGTAAGCTAAGCTGTCATTTGAAATTATATTTAGTAAACACTTTAACATCTAAATAAAAATAGAAAAGATAAAAAAGGCAGGGGGTGAGGAGGACAGAGAGGAAAGAAGACTTTGGTCAGACCATGTTTGATTTTCAGACACAGAGAAGAAAAATTCCACCTCTTCTCTGCTGCCTCCCTCCATGATTCTGCAACTGTCTCTTTGAGTAAGTGGCAGCAGCATTAATTTGCCCCAGAATGGTGAAGTGTAAATGGAGGAAAATTGTTTCCCCCTGATTTTACAGTGTAGTGGCAACACACAAAAGATGAAGGAAGTCAGACCGCACCACACAGCGGCAGCGAGAGCGAGGCAGCTGGACAGAGGCTTTTGAAGGATCTGAGAATCTGTGCAGCAAAGGCAGCACTGCTTCTCCAGCTCACTCTCCCAGAAAAGATTCTGGCAAATAATGCCCTTCCCTTGAGTGTATTTTGTGGAGGAGAAAAGGTGAAGAAAAAAATAACTATGGGAAACAAAAAGATTAGTACGTGGGTGGTTTCCCTTTCCAATCAACTTTCCTTCCCGTCCTGTGGGGCTGCCCCTGCGCTGATGAGCACACTATGGAGGCTGCAAGGACATACCTTGATGTTCTCCCAAAGACTGCAGAGCCAAAGAGGCAACTACATTCAAGACGGGTGGTGGGAAAATTCAGAGAAATTTGGGGTTTCCCGAGGTCTTTAGAACTGCTCAGTGATGTCTTGCCAACATTTCAACAAGAGGCTCCTAAGAGAATTCCCCCCTTGGCCTGTGATAAACTCAGTGCCCCAACCGTACATTTGTTTGCCAAGAGGAGGGGCAAGGGATGAGAAAACCATTCAAGCATTTTCCTATTTAAATGAAAACACTTTCTCATCATTGTAATCAAGAAAAGAGGCTGTCCTACTGTGAGAGAAACTCTATGCCACCCATTTGGGTGGAACTGCACATACTCTATGTCCCTGCGGGAAAGAGAATTGCATTTGTATGGAGAAATCATGGTTTGGATAGCAAGACATCCACCCAGGATGGAGCAAGCAAGGTCTCAGGCATTTCTCCCAGGGTGCCAGAAACACTTGTGGTAACCTAGCAAACAGTCAGGGGTAGCTGTTGTGGGCAGCTCTAAGGCAGCACTCACACGAGCAGAGCTCCCAGGCCATGCTACAATCGGACACACGCTGGCAGCCCAGGTCCCACCCGCAGGGGGACAGAGGGAGATTTCATATTCCCTTACCTCCTTGGTTTATTGTGCAGCCTGCCCCTACTCCTGGAATAGTCAGGCTTTTAAATTAGGACACACAACTCACTCTTACCTAAAGACACCAGCGCAATGAAGAAAATATTTCTAATGTTCGATGGAATTATAGAATACCTTTAAGAAGTTATTCATCGCTTAATTCACTCCCCTCTCTCTGACCTTTGTTCAAGGGGAAAACTGCCAACTGCATAAAATCCTGCCAACTCCAAGGAGCTTAATTGTGCAGATTACGGTCTGTTTGTAACACAGATTATTAAAAGCACACTTGGACCCTTCACATGCCCACGTTTGATTCAGTAATAGGTTCTGCATTAGATAAAGGAGATTTGTTTTGATCCCCTCCTCGCAGATGCAAAGTGCCCTACACCTTTTGTATTCCAGACTCCATCATCCATGACCTCTTTGCATAAGTGACGGAGCCACAATAAGCTGCTCCACACTGTAACTCCCAGCTCCCCACTTTTGGGGGTGCAAGAAAGGCAGAAAGAGATTCAGGTCAATGTTTATACGGTAGCTTAAAAAAAAAAAAAATCCACATCTTATTCTATAAAGAACATATTTCTCAGAGATTCTGGCACTGTGTGGCACAAAAGCTAACCATGGTGATTTTTGAAAACAAGAGCACATCATATTTTTAAAAAAGAAAAAAAGGAAAATTTACTTTTGAATTTCAGAGAATGAAGTGAAACACAGAGTCAGAACAGCAAACTTATCCTCAAAGTACATGAAGTGAAATAATTTCCTTAGGTTCAATTTTTTGTTTCTCTTTCCCAGGCTAAAAATTTAAGGAGAAAGTAATATTCTCACACCACCCCCCCTCCCCAAAATTTTGAAAGAAGTTAAAGCATTTTATTTGCCACCTGTTACCAAAGCACAGAAATCACCTTGAATTTCTAGGTGTCATATAGTAATTACAAATCAATCCTCCCTGCCTCAGAACCAAGGCCTGTTCCACAGCCAGCCACCATCACTGCAGGGTCTGGGTGGGAATGTCAGGCTTTTACTTTGCATCTTCATCCTTCAGCTCCCTGTGCTTCAACAGCTGGACTCGATGACCTTAAAGGTCTTTTCCAACTTTGATGTTTCTGTGATTCTCAACATTATTATAATTAACAATCAAGGAATTTTTTCTTCAAACACTATCCAATACGTGTTTTGTGAGGGTACTGCTTACACTTTGCTGCCCTTAAAACAGAAGGGAAGGTGAGTGGAGACACCAGAGTAGTGGCCATTAACGCCAGCCAAGTGTTCAGGACTGAGGGGAGGCACCCCAAGCACAACTCACACACAGTGACTCTGCTGGGGCTTCTCTCCTCCTTCACTGCCTTATAAAGAAGGTAGGAGGTGGCAGCAGCTTTCCCTGGCATTAATGTGCTTTCAGTTGCCTGATAAAAGTATTTTCGTTCCATAATCACTGCACAACACCAGACTGAAAGCGAAGAATGCACTTCTAATTTGAACACACACTTGTAGCTGTGTGCCAATTCCTTGCTGCTGTACTCTTGATGAGCAGTTGTATGTGGAACAAATTGAAGAAAGCCGCAAACTAATTTCCTAAATGTACTTTTTTTTTTTCTCCAATGATAAGGAAATGATGAGTTTTAGATGAGAAAGAACATCTATCTGCAGCTCAATGAACTGAAAATGCAGAAAGTAAACTCCTGCAGCCTTCAGAAGTACTCGAGAGTGACACAAAAGTACTAACCTCTTCAAATTTTATGATGAAACTAAATGGAGTCAGCAAATCGAGAGGATGACAAGGACACAGGGGGACTGAAACACACCTGAACTACTGTGATAAATGAAAATAACAACTTCTTGTTTCAACAAAATAGTGCTGGTCCTGTGATATATACCATAAACTGGCATAGTACTTTTATTATACTTCAGCAAAAATTGGGGATAACTGGCAGCTCCCTACATGTCCAGTTCTTGGTAGCAATGCGGCCTCTCATATCCAGCACAGTTGTGCTTCTCTTAGTGAAAAATCAAGGGGGCAGCAGAAGCAATTAATTCTCTTACTGCATTGTACCTTTCTGCTACGAGACACAAACTAACTCACACCGGGAGTGCATTTAAGAAAATTAACTTCTACAAATTTTATTTTCAGTCACAAAGAAAGCTACAGTCATCTGAAAGCCCATGAAACACTGTTTCTATAGAACCAGGATTGCCAATATTTCTAAATTATCTGCAGTGGAAGAAGCTGAGTGCTGTGCAGATGGGTGGAAGGAACTCTGTAAGGTTATCTCATTTCTGGAGCTTGGTAAAGCAACTTGATAGTGTTGGTTTAATGCTCAAATTTTACTGCATACCTGTAAATGTAGATTTGGGGTAATAAAGTGTGTTTGCTGAATGCTCACAGTACCTGGGTAATTCTACAGCTGTGGAGCTGTGCATCCACATACCCTCAGTTAAACACAGATGTAGTTTTCCAAAGGAATTCTCACCTTAGTTCATTGTTTTTAAATTTCAGTAGAATCTCATCTTTGCTCCTTTAGGTCAGCAGGTACCTCTAGAACAGGCTGCTTTGCCCACCATGCTGTTAATAGCTTCCTTATGGAGTTTTCTTGCTTTTAGCCACCCCTGCTGATCTACAGAAAATTAAGGGAGGTCTGTGCCTAGTGATGCAGGACACAGGGCACTGGTTTTTCCTCACTTCTGGCTGGTTAGTGACTTCTAAAAGCAGATGCAATGGTTTCAGCTGTTTTATTGGGTAGGTAACTGTTGTCTTGGAGTTCTTACACCTCTCTAGTATGAAAGAAAGGGGCTGGTATGAGTATAAATTAAGAGGACAGGGTAAGTTGTATGAAAGCAACAATGAGGTAATACTGTTCTTCAGATAAAGACACAGTCAAGCCTGTCTGTTAAGCTGTCTCTGGACATCAACATGTGCAGACACAGCTGGTGCCTGCTCTCTCTCAGTGCTGAGCCCACTGATAAACCAGCTGAGTTTAGGCCTCTATGAAATGTTATGGACCACCCCAGTCAGAACCTGAGAGAGAAAGGAATGCCCTTGAAACGATGGAGCACCCATCATCCTACACTGCTATGGGAACCCTTCCTGGAGGGGCAATCGATCTGATTTGAAAGCACTCTGTGTCAAATGGGCACCAGCCAAAGACATCAGAACTTTTAGGAAATTATTTATTTGTGATATTTGTGGACAGTGGAGCCTCATGAAGGTCCTGCAGCTCCTAACTTTGCTATGCACATGCTCCTACAAGCTCACACTGCTGCAATGTGGTTATTAGCACAATGAGCTGCCACTGGGGTGGTGGAGAAGATAATAATCATTACACTATGAAATCACAACCAAGGATTTTAAGATAAAGTGCCTGGAATTCAAAGCCATCATCTGCAGTAGAATATTTTCCCAAGTTTTCTTGTGAGGTATCCTAATTTGGTAGGATACTTCAAAAAGCATATTTCAAAGTGGAAGGAGTGAGTGTTAATCCCTGCCGATAGCAGAACAGTAATTTTCACTGTGTAAGTGATATGCCAGTAGCAAAAAGGGCTCTCAGAGACAGACTTTCAAGGTGCCTCCATATTTCACATGTAAATAAACTTTTTCTTCAAATGTTCAATAGTGCTAATTTTGATTTGTTGTGAAAATTCTGGGTTAGTTGCCAGTTCATGGAAGCAGTCCAGAATTCCTCCTTTTTAAACAAGAATTTTAAAGATTCAGACATAAGAAAAAACATTTCTTACGTGAAACTAAATGATCATACAACTCCTACTCAGTCTGATAAAACCAGGAGACTATCAAATATTGGAAAATACATAAAAGCATTACTTTTCTTTTTCATTATTCTTCCTGAAATAATTTGGGTCCCAATTCTATGACAGATTCTGCATTCTTATCCTTATTTATAATGTTGTGTTTGCCTTATTGCTATGTAAAGAAGTATGAAATACCACAAATGAGAATGGCAATATTTTATAATAAAAATAGTGGTATAAATAAAGAGAAATCAAACAGAAATAGTTTTTTCTCCTTCAGAAATTTTTTTGAGGTTCTATATTTTTCCAGCCCCAAATTTGGATAAAAATAACTGTAAGTCTTGAAAGTATTCATAACTAAAAATTAGAAGGCTACTCAATTTGATAATTTTGATCAAATATATTGTTTCAATGACTTTGGAACATTTCACTCCCACTTGACCATAATTTTACACATTTTCTAATCTGCTTTTGAACCTACAATCAGAAGATATTGTACCAATGTGTATAAACATCTGTCTGATGTTTTCAAGAGCTTGAAACCATTTAAGCAGAATAATTTCACAAACGTGAAAAAACTACTCCCCAAAACTCCCACTAGCTTGGACAAACCACAGGAGCTGGGAAAGCTTACCAGGTCAGCTATAACATCGCAGAGAGCAATTAAGACCCAGGTTAGATTCCCTGAAGCAATTTGTAAATAAACATCCATGTGTTCAGTCTGGGTCCCTCACTACAAGAAAGACATTGAGGTCCTGGAGAGAGCCCAAGAAAGAGCAACAAAGATGAGGAAAGGTCTGGGCACAAGTCCTGTGAAGAGCAGCTGAGGGAACTGGGGGTGTTTAGCCTCGAGAAAAGGAGGCTCAAAGAAAAATCAATCCATCCTAGCAATGATCATGTTTAAATGCTGTTTGCAGCTAAGACATAGCACCAAAACATTAAAAATTTTTCAAAACTACATGATTTGGAAGCTATGCTATATCCCAAAACTCAATGCCTTCCCTCTTACTATTGGCATCCCTGTCATCACAGTCTTTAAGTGTTTTGCCAACAGAAATAGACTTCTACTGAATAAAACAGGTAGACACTATCCTTCATAAATACAAATGAAACAACAAGCATTTTGCCATACAGGTCAGCTATGTGAAATCAATTATGAGACCTCAAATGTTTTGCAGAATGAGAAAAAACTTATATGAAATTTAACTCCCCAAAATAAACAGCCTATATAAAACTTGGTGCAGAATATAAAAGAAATATGCACATACACTTGTATACACCCTGTGTTTAGGTTTTCTTCTGATGCTCAATTAAAGATAGTCAGAAAAAAACCCGCAAAAATTAATCAGCGGTATTTTCTACCACTTTTGACCACTTTTAGTTACATGTAATTCCAAAACAGAAACAAATTCATGTTGGCCTCTGAACTCTTGCATTGAGAACACTCTTCTTCTATGTTAAAATTACATCCAGTTTTTTCACAAAATGCATTTCCTATTTGTATGGAAAAAGTCCATCTCCCCCAAGTATTTATGTTATGTAATCTGTGAACAAAGACTTAAATGTCTGAGGGTTTTCAAGAAAGTCTATTACATTACATTAAAAGGTTAGATTTGAAATTTTTCAGCATCTACCTCTTCTTTTGCATTTCTATGTAATTTCTGGCTGGATATCTATCTCTTGCAAGCCTGTTAAAACTACTTGCCCACTACCTTTTGACAAACTGGCTATGTCATTAATAAAGAGCTGTTTCACCAGTCCTGCCCATTCACCCAACATTTTCCTTGCTGATACACATCATTTCCTGTACCTAGAACTCGAATGGTTTTGCCCTACAGTTTGAGCCTCCACAACCTCTGACAAAGACGGTTGCTGTTTCCAATTGTGTCTAAATAAAATGGACTTCATCTGGATAGAAAAAACCCCCTAATTTTATAATTAGAATATATCTCAATATGAGTGCTGTGAGTTCTAGAAGCACTGGTAGGTGGGGCTTGTTAAACGCATTCCCAGCACCTCGCTCTTATCCTGGCTTTGCAGTGAGTCACCGCGGAGGGACAGTTTTAGCTCATTTGGGAGACGTCTGAGCTGCAGTACTGGATGCTGTCTTCCTTGGATGGCCCAGACCAGGATCAGTTCCCTTCCTGATCATTGCTGTACCTCACTCAACAAGGGTAAGGCCTTATGAAGGCCTTGTTTCTAAAGGTGACAGCACCTAACCTAATAATGGAGAGAAAATCCAGAGACAGAGCAAGTCCCTGTGCCCCACTGCAGAGGCCACAGTGGGAAAAGAGAGCAACCTCTTCACCTGCCACGTCTCCAGGTGCCCAAGGCACTTCTCATTTCGATTAGCCGAGTCCACGCACAACTGAGAAAGCCGGGGTGTTATTGCTCTAATTATTCTGTTCCTTTTCTTTCCCTTTTCCTGCCTCCCTCACCCCTGGGCTCTTCACAGAAAGACTCCCAGGAGCTTCCATTCAAGTGGGCTGAAAACAGTGTCAGTGGGGGCTGACTTCTGCAGCACGGGTTGTTGTCACCAGTGACCTATTCATCAGCACCAGCACCAGCCTGGCTTTGTCTTCTGCCCCGCTAAACAAACCAATGGCAGACCCCGTTCTGCTGCAGAAATACGGAGAATTAAATAAAGCACAAAGGGAGCAGGCAGCAGGGTTGAAACATTTAGTGGAAATAGGGGAGCTGGTCAATAAAAGGGGATGGAGGCTGGATCAAAAGGGGATGACTTACAATGGGACAAGGGCTAAAAAGGGGTGTGCACTATCCTGCAGGTCAAAAATGACAAAACATTGTGGTCCCGAAGCTGTCACCTTCTGCACAGTAGGGAGGACCTGGGAGCAAGAAGAAATGCAAAGCTAGCAACTCAATATATAGGAAATGTACAAAGGGAAAAAAAAAAACCCAGAAAGGGTCAAATTCTAGGATACTTGCAACAAGCTGAGACCACTGATCTCAATGAACAAAACAGAATAAATATTTAGAGGAGGTATCAGAAAGAAAGAGAAACAAAGTATGATAAGGAAGAGTGAGATTTTGGCTTTGGGGTTCCTCTCAGGCTTGGGATTCAGCTGAATCCATTTCAAGACTCTGCCATATATTTCCTGTGGGACCAGAAGTGAGACATTTAATCTCTGCCATCCAGTCCCCATCAGTGAAGAAATACTTAGGGAAAGGATATGACACGTATCTTGTCTGTAGGGGCCCCTAAGTTCAGCCATAGTCACATAAAAGCAAAATAGTTTGTTGAAACGGAAAGATGTAAAAAATTTCCGTATTTTGAATTTTTCTATTTTGGAGGCATTTAAATGGATCACATTTACTCTTAAATAAGTTTTCAAAGCATTAAACTTCCATTCACACCTTTCTATCATTTTCTACCTTTGAGGTTCTGAATACAAATATCTGACTGGTGTCCAGTGAATACAGATATCTGAATGCTAGCCAGAGATTTTCTTCTTCACTATTTTTGTTTTTCCTACTTTACCTTCTGCTCTTGTGTCAGGTTCCAAAATGCCTTCCCTTCTAGAGAAGGTTAGAGGAGACGAGAAAGAGCAAAATTGTACTGCCTGTGGCTTTCCAAAAAATAAGTTAAAACATTAATGACATTTGAGAAAAGTAATTTCCTCAGTTTAAAGGGGTTTAAGGGGTTTGGCACATTTTCAGTGGAAAGGGAGATTTTTTTTTTTCCTTCCTTTCTTCTTTCATGTAATTTCATTTAATTTAAATATATTTTCCTCCTTAACGTTTCACAGAAAGAAAGAAGCCCAGAAGAGTAAAGTAGCTAGAGAAAACAGAATTTCTTTGGATATTAAAAGACCCACATGCATTTCAGCAATGTTTCTTTTCCCCTTGGAAATCTGAAATAAAACCCCGGTCCCACATACATATCATGAGAAAATGCATATATTTAAACTCTGGTCTATGTCACCAACCTTGATAATCATAACAGAGGGTTCTGCATCCTGCAAATGAATGCCTATATCCATTGTTGGGGTGACTGCAGCCAGAGGGGAACACACCTTGGCTGCCTTGATGTAGTAAAATGCTTTCCTTGTCATGGTAAAAATTAAGGAATGTTGGTTCTTAAGGCATGTACCACCAAGAGATGTCCTGGACAATATGGAAAATCTGCCTGTGTCCTTAAAACCTGTGCATGGGTGGCACAAAGATCACTGCCCTGTGGATGAGCTGCTGCTTGTCAGACAGAGCTGCCCAAGTGTGCCTAGAAAACGCCCGAGCTGCCCAATTGTCAGCTGCTCCTACCCATGGTACTTCCGCAGAAACCAGTTCCCAGATCTGTCCTTGGAGTTTAAACGCTGGCCACCTGGCTGACAGTCTGGCAAGTCATAAAATAATTCAGACAGGTCAAGTTACCAGCTCAGAAACAGTGAGGGGTTTTTTTGCTTCGTGCCACGGAGAGGAAAATTTCCAGTCTTCGTGCAGAATTGGCCATCATTATTAAATGCACACATGGATGGGCTTTTTGGCCGTGATATAAATGACTTAAAGCTGTGATTCAAATAGGTCTATAAAGTGCTTCTATGATGTTCCTCTCCCTTCTTTTTTCTTTCTTTTTTTTTTTTTGAAACTGTCTCTGCTCCACTGTTCTTTGTAGAGATAAGCCCTTGAAAATCACCCTTCTTAAGGTGTAAACTTGGTGACTGTACATTATAGTAAAACATTTGATTTGTTATAGGCTAGAAAAATAGAGAAGTTGAAATCTCTTCATGGTGTATTAAAGGTCACACAATTATAATAAAATCTTGCTCCAGCAGCTCCAGTCACAGACAAAATCAGTCTCAAATTTCCTGCGAACAATGAAGTCCCCACAGAGTTTCAGCTTCCCCGGGAAATCAGGGTATCTCAGGCTGTGTTGATTTTAAGAATGTCCTGAATGCCCATCATAAAAAAGGTGTTACTCAACACAGTCACAGCTCTTTCGAGGTCCTCTGATTGAAAAAACGCTTTTTATTTTACAGCCATTTGGGGCATGGCACTTTTCTGGTTCCAGGAACCTAAAGACCAGCAAGCTCTCCTCTGTTCGGGTGAGACGCCACAAGCTTGAATGTCATTTCCTAGCGTGCCACACATCAAAATAAAATCATAGTAATACAGAACAAAAAACGACATCCTCACAATACAAACTAATCTTCCGGCTTCCCATCAAGCGAAACATATTGACAACTGACAATAGGCAATTAATAGATTAATGAGTATAGCTCTTATCTGTCTACATTATGAGTTTATCTGGTTGTAACAGGATGAACACAACACGGGCCTGTGCTCGCAGGAGTGCTGTCCCAGTAGAAATGAGATCATTGCAGCAAGATATGAATGCAGTATTTTGATTACCAGGTATCACTCAATGNAAAATTATTCAAGGGCAGAGAAGAGAATATAATTTACTAGAGATAGAAAGAGAGGGAAAGGTTTTACGAAAGCAGGAGAGATTAGGTTTTGATCCAGGGTTAAGACCACTGCCTCTGGCACACACAGAATCCGTCAAGGTAGGTGGTGGAATGTGGAAAAAAAACCTTTCCACCTAAAACTGAGTCTAAACACAGTGATGTCTGCTATACTGAATAATAAAATAAACTTTTAAAATCCTATGATAACCCAAATAAAAAAATAAAGCAGACAAACTGGTTTTTCAACAGTTCTAACTCCAAAAAATGGGGCTGCTATTTCTGGCAGTGGTAAGTTCATTCACACCATGGATAAATTGATAAATTTGATTTGCAGAAGTACAGAGGTGCATTGGAGGATGCTGTGCTTCACGTGAAACCTGAGGAAAAGGAGACTTTCCAAAGGACCGAGGTATGAAGGCGAACAAGGTAGGAATTTGGGGAACTAGAGAACCATTACCTCAATTGCACTGACATTTTCTCCCTGGCACACTTGCCAGTTACGTACGTCCCCAGCTCTGTGCTTACTTGTTCCCTATTTCCACCACAGAAGGAAGCCAGATTTACTTCTCTGGTGCCCAGAGCCAAGTTCTGCCTGCTCTTCCTCGCACGTGTAATCTAAGTTTTCTCGAGGGGTCCATTTGCACAGATAAAGTGAATTTGCCCTTGATAGCACTGTAAGGTTTCAAAGCAAATATTGTGATGTTTTTGTGGGTTGGCAAACACTGTCTGCAATTTGCTGTGTGGGAATTGCTGTCCTGCTCCAGAATTATGCAGACTTTCACAGTGACTAATGGCACGAGGCAAGTGCAGCAGGACAGTTGCATGTTGATCATTCTATAGAATTTTGCTCATAGCCTGTTTATTGGGTTTTTTTCAGAGCCCAGTGCAGCCACAAGAAAAACACCAGTGGAGCGAACTTTGGATCGAGCTTGATGTGATTCCATTGCAATACACTAGACAAGAAGAAATGAGGGACTTATTCTGATTTGAACTGAGCTGAGTTCAGAGCTGCAGTCCTGAGGATGACAATCTCCTGGGAATGTGGCTGGGAGGTTCCAGGCACTGCTGTCCCAGCATCTCACTGCCAGCCCTTGCAGAGCAACATGTCCTTTGCCTCCCCACATCAGGGCACAGCGTCAGAGGTCACTGTCTGGCTGCTGGCTGGTAATTCCAGCAGCAGAGCAGGGGAAGAGCTGCAGGCAGGGGCATTTAAACCACAAAAGCAAAAATCACCACAAGGCATTTCAAAGCCTCACAACCTTCTTTACACCTGGACCTCTGCTGTTTTAAACAACTGTCATGGGAAGGGGCTCAAAAGCTACTTCTGCATGTATCTGTTTGGATGACAAAAAGAGCTATATGAGCCCAGAGAAATACAGAATTTTTATATACTGCATTGAAAAGGGAATTCAGTTTGTGTCTCATTTTTAAGAGCTAATATTCTTTTATCTGATCAAATGGTAAACAGCATTGGTAAATCAAGTTTTGATGGCATATGTATTTGCAAACAAAACTTTATATTCAACCTTTTCTAAGATGATCCCACAAATCTGTGTTGATATCCTCTGTGGTACATTTTTTAAGAGCCTGAAAAATAGAACAGCCTCCCATGCACTGCTTTAAACCATGTACACGCACTTCTACATTTCCTAATTGAATGGGACCTTCTAGGCATGCACTGAAAAGCAGCTTTGGAAAATCAGTGTAGAGAGGGACAGAATGTTTTCCAAATGCTGATTTAATTCTGTTCTTGGGTATTCTATTCCACAGGAAAATAAACTAAAACTCCCCCACCGAGAACTGCAATGTGTCATTCAAACACATCCCTCATGCTTCAGGGATGACATGTTCATGGATGCCTCCCAGAGCACCCTGCTACACTGAGCTGAAGCTCTTGGGCCCTCTGAAAGGAAATGTGCAGACAGGATGGCAGCAAAACTGCAAGATACCACAGTTAAACACACTCTTTCCATGGGCTCTGCCTCCCATTGTTTTAGTTGGATGCCTCAGGACTAGTCTGGTATCACAGCCTTGTCACCTTGCTTTATCATTCCTCTTCCCAGGGGTTGAGGAACCCTGGAATACTGGAAGGTACAAAAACACCTGTACTCTCCCCCAGCAAAGCCAAGCCATGAGTGTTTAACGCAGCTTGGTACATTTGCTCCTTATCTTAGGGGGTGAGAAGTCCCAGGCGCTTCCCCCCAGCATTTCTGGAAAAACTCTTCAGTTTTATGGATCGATCTGGGACCTATCTTTTGTGGTTTCTGGGGAGAACTGCTGACAGAAATATCAAGAAACATCCCCAGCCTGCATTACTGGGAGATGCATCGAGATTAGAGGATAGTAACCCAGTTTCAGTAGACTCGTTGTGACTCACTCGTTTCTACAAAATGATGCCGAAGAGGTCACTGAGGAACTTTGCTGCCTATGGAGAAAAAACTGGCACAGAGGAGAGCAGCCCTTTGGTCACACAAAATTACTTCAGTTCTTTAGGCAGGTGATGCCCACTTGCAAAATTTTCCATACAGAGAACTAAAAAAAAAAACCACAGACATAAATTCTCTGCAGCCTGTGTCTGAATGTGTGGACCAAAACAGCTTCAATAGGGAGCAAGGGGAAGAAAAACAACGGTCAGGAGCCAACACTGCTGACTGCTGATAGACAACAGCTTCTCCTGACAGAAAATGGTGCTGCTCCACCGAGGTCAGTGGAAGCAGCAATGTTTTATCTTAGCTAAAGAATATCTGGACACAATTGTTTCTTACTTTTACATTGTAATTAATACTTCAGCATACTTAAACATTTTCTTGTGAAGGAGTTAATGAAGCCATGTTTAAATCTTTGGACCCATTTAAGGCACGTTATTTAAGATATAGGAAAAAATAAGGTCCTTTAAGAAATG
Source organism: Pomatostomus ruficeps (assembly GCA_013400735.1). Taxonomy (NCBI): domain Eukaryota; kingdom Metazoa; phylum Chordata; class Aves; order Passeriformes; family Timaliidae; genus Pomatostomus; species Pomatostomus ruficeps. Next base: position 312,740 of record VYZT01047463.1, read on the forward strand.
AAGCAACAGGAGGCATTAACCAAAACAAAAAGATCACAAGATATGTTAAGCAGCAGTTGAACCAAATCGTTACCTTCCAAACTGGCATTGTAAGGCTGAAACAGGCAGGACAAAGGATTTCAGATACTTAAGCTGGGGAGGAAAAACAAACCCAAAAATAACTGACAGGAGCAGACAAGAATGTTTGCTCCAGGATGCTTTAGATCCGATACCAAATACATTAACCATTGTAGAATCTTTCCTGTGCTCAGGAAAGGCAATGGAACCATGTTTGTTCTTTGCAGATAAACAGGATTACACCATGGGTAGAACCGAATTTGGTATTAATTCCCTCCTTTCACTATCGTTCCCTGCTGCTTTCCCTAGTCTGGAAAACCCACTGGCAATTTGGCTCAAAAAGACAGCACAACGCAGAAGAATCTGAAGCCATTTGAAGACAGCTACACACACATTCTCCTCTCTGCCCGTCAAAGCATGGCTCTGCTCTCCCAACCTCTTTGGTCCTCTGTTTTCTGTAAGGAGAGTGAGAGTCACGGATCAGGAGCCCACTCAGTGAACTCTGGGAGAAGGAGCTCCCCTTCTGTCCTTCAGCATTTTTATGTCTGCAGTACCTCACTTGCGGTAAGTGCTACCTACAGGGGGAATATCTGGTTTAGTTCTATGCACAGAAGCTACCCACTTAAAATATTTGTGGAAAACCACCAGTTTCAGATGTGTGGCTGACAAATCTCAATTAAAACAGAGGAGGTTTTAATACAAATATAAAGCTCTTTACAAATATCAGACTTTGTGACATAACATCAGCTGTGAATATAAAACAACATAGGGACGTGTTTTCCTGCAACAACAAAATTTTAAAGATCAAGTACCTTTTCCTTCAGATCCCCCATACTGATTTCTGAGAATCTAATGAAACCCAAAATATGTTTTCAAAGTAGAACATTTGTATATGCTTCATTAATTAGTTTGGCAAGGCCTCCACTACCAAAGGTGCATGTATTTTTACATAGGCTTCAGCAATCTGCCTTGCAGTTTTCAATATTCATGTTTCTGCACTATTTGTGCTCTGTATCATTTCATTATATCTATATATATGTATATATGTGTATATATATATTTAACAGATCTTGGAATTTGTCATTCTACTAGGATTTCTAAAAATGTCCTTCCAGAAAAACTTCCATTGAACTTGACTGGAATGGGAGAGATGGTGCACACTTTTCGTTTTCTTGGAGCTCCGTCTCAGTCCCACAGCAATGCTGTCCATGTAATCTTGGCATCACATTTCACACCAAGCTCATGATGAGCTGAATTTTCAGTAGAACTGACTGTGAATTTTCAGATGAAACAACTTCTCGTTGGAATACAACAGCTTGTTCAAACAGAATGTTTTGGGCTTTGACAACCTCCCAGCTCAACACAGACAGGGGTGTCTTATAAAACTGCTCATGGGGCTCCTAAACCAACATTCTTTGGCAAGGGGATGATGGACTTCCTAAGTTTACTGTGACACCTGAGGAGCTGCTTTCTCCCAGTTTGAACAGAAACAGGAATAAGAAACTGTTGTTTTTCTGAAGCCAGTCTTTCTGAATTTCTTTTCCATCTCCAATTCCCACGTTTGTATCTAATCCTACACCCAAACATCCCAGCAAGAGTCTTCTGGCAACACAAAAAAGCTAAATACCACCTTCTCTGGCCTGGTTACTGAGAGTAGTAAGAGGGCTGCAAGCAGGAGAGGGGAAGCACTGAGAGAAGTGATGCAGCAGCAGGCTCTAGAGCCTTCACATAGATTTCCCTGCCTGCTGAAGCACTGGACTAGGCTTGAGAGCTTTTTCCATCTAGGCCCAGCTCAGCTTTCACTTTGGGTTTTATTGAAGGTAAAAGCTATTCAGTGCCAGTCATTTGTGACAGTACTTAGCATTACCTAACAGTTCACAAGAGTCCTCTAGAACACCCAAATGTAACAAATGGGAAAACCCACATAAATTACTATAATGCATTAAACTCCCAAAAGCGATGGGCACATCCTTGTGCAGAACCTGTCCTGTCTCTCCACAAATGACACCACATGCTGAAAAATCTTCCTACACCTTATAAAAATAAAGAGGAACAGGGAATATATTGGAAGGGAAATGAGAAACGTAAGAAGGTTGGGGAACCACCTTCCTCATTTTGACACAATTATTTTCACCTTCTTACAAACATAAGTATACATTCGTGTACCTTTGTGTGGCACTTCAGCCCCTCATAATCATCAAACACTCATTAAGTGTTTCTGAAGTTAGGAACAAATTGCTCAATGTGCTCCTTCTAAGAACTCTACATTCATTCAGTCAAGGCAGAGGCAGGGGCTGGACCACATGCTAAAACATAACATGGTCTGCCTTATAAAATGCACTGCACCTCCTGAAAACCAGGTACCCCTCAGCCTCAATCCTGCCCGCTGTGCACCGTGTGCAGCCATTAAATAAAGCCCCCAGCATTTTACCAAGCTTGTACAATCACACTGGACAACATAACAGGATCCATGCGGGAGATGAGGCTGAAGAGCAAACAGCTCTGTCCTGGCAAAGACGAGTAAACAACAGGCCTCCGTAGAGAAGGAGGACAGAAGACTCAAATCACACTGAAATTTATCAGAGCTTAAAGCTGCTTACAATAATGGCTAAGGGTGAACGATTAATTTCAAACCAGGCCAAATTGAGGAAAAGAACCTTGATGCACACACCAATTTTGTTTCTCAAAGTCAAGAATTGCCTAATCAATAGTAGTGCTAAAAGGAGATGGGCACTCTCAGGGGTACCATTACAAAGAATTGCACTGGATTTTAGCCACCTGGCTCCCAATTGCTTTAATAGCTGTCACATGGCTAAAACCCAGTCTGAAGCTTTAAAACTTTACCCCTCAGTCTTCCTGAGCATCCACTGCTGTCAGATGGCAAATGCAGAGCAGCAGGAGGGCCTGCGGGATTCACTCCTGCATTGACCAGTACTAGAACATGCCCAAGAATTTGCACTGCTGCTGCTGCAAGTGTCACTTACTGGGTGAAGAAAGGCAAAGCAGGAGAGGGTAAAAGGGGTGAGTGAGAGAAAGTGAAAGAAACTGTACTTAACCCTTCCCCTGTTGATGTGTTGATAGCAGCCTGCACCAGGTACTCACATAGCTGGCCTAATCCAATCAGTCCTCCTCTTCCATTAGCTAAAAATAACCTGGCACTTTTTAGGTAATGCTCTGGCTGCTCCCCCCATTCCAAATTGTGCTCTAAATCTTATTGGAAAACCTTCAAGGAGTTTAAGGCTTCAAATCAAATAAAGAAGCAGACACAAGGAGAAAAATCCAATCAGAGCAGAAAGGGTTGGATTATACAGGAACTATCTTTCCATTGTCACCAGCACTGAACTTCACAGGAGCAGCGGCTGGAAAGACAGAAGGAGGCAGACAAAAGAGAAGGGGAAGGAAGGCTTTCTCTCGTGCTCCTATTAGATGTAATTTCACAGAAGGAAAGGTGGCACCATGTCAACAAGGTCTGGGCTTGACTTGGTTCCTGGGCCTGATAGTGGTCACCTATGGAATGGTGAGGACGCCAATTCCTTTCTCAGACAGCTTCCACAGCTCCAGAGCCTTCCAGGCATGAGGAGAGAAATGAGAGCTGGCCTTGGCAGCAGCCTCCTCTCAGGAGGTCACCTCATGGCGAGGCTCTCACAAAACATATAAATAGCCAGCAATATCAACCACCTTTTTGAAAAGAAGTGGGGTAATACTCAGTGAATCACAGCCTGAGGTGGAAGGGACCTTAAATATCACTAGACCAGGTTACTCAGAGTCCCATCCAACCTGGAACACCTCCAGGGATGGGACATGCACAACTTCTCTGGGCAAATTGTTCCAGGGCCTCACTGCCCCTAAAGTAAAGAATTTCTTCCTAATATCTAATCTAGAGCTACTCTCTTCCAGTTTGAAGCCATTCCCCCTTGTCCTATCACTACCTGCCACTGGGAAAAATCCATTTTCACCTCTCTTGTAAGCCCCCATTTAAGTCCTGGAAGGTCTCCCCAAATATCATCATGAAGAACAACAACTCAAAATGTTTCTAGGTGGAAGTTGTTGGGCAAAGGGAATAGAGAAAATAAGTAAACCAAGGAACATAAAAAACCCAAAGTAACTGAAAAAACCCCACCAATACCGGAACAAAACCTGAGCCTGTAACTGAGGATGAGTCAAAAAAAGAAAAAAAAGAAAAAAGAAAAAAGAAAAAAGAGGATTTGTATACTATCAACAACTATCAGGCATTTTGAAGACTGAACATCTAAATTTTAGAGGGCTAATCATTATATACTGGTTAGGAGAAAAGAAAGGGAATGGCAAAATATTTCCCAAAATAGTAGATAATTGTTACAAGCCTACAAAAACTAGGAATTATTATTTATATATATGAGCCTGAACATATTTCAGAGTATGGTCCTTTTTCATTGAATCCTACATCCATTATATGTACTTTAGAACAATTATTTGGAAAAAAACCACCAAAACCAAACATGACATCCTGAGCCAAAGCAAACACTAGAAGAAACCAAGGGCACTGAGATTTCTGTTGAAATAAAGGATGGAAATCTGATAAGATGTTGTTACTTGCAGGTCTGGTCCAGAACCCATATATTTAATAAGCTTTGAATCCAACTATGAGAGTAGGGTCACGAGCCAGAGAGTACTGGTGAGTGCTACTGTGACGCTGGCTTTTGCAGTATCTCCCTTCATAGACCTTGGAGCCAAACCACATCAGTTCCCCTCAGCCGAGCTGGATTGGCACTTTGGAAATCCCGGTGCACAGGAAATGTTTAAATCCTCATATTTGAGGAGTAAGGGCAGCATAGAGCTCAGCCACTGGCTAAATATGTCTCAAGAAGAATGCAGGTAGTAGAATGGACAGGAAAAGAAGAAACAATGAGCAATAAAATGAAAAGGGAAATTAATCAGAAAAAAGCTACAGCAAGGAAGGGAGACTAGGAAGGAGTATGGAAAAGTGGGGAATTAAATTAATCAAAATCAAGGAAGAATTAAGGAAATGGAGACAATGAGAATCACAGGAGAGCACTTGAACTCACAAAGTAAAAACAAGCAAGATGTATATTGGACGCAACAGAAGGAAATAGTTAGGCAATGAACGAGAGGGAGAAAAGGAAGGGGAAAAGGTGTGAAAAGCTGAAAATGGCAAGATGTAGGAGAGAAAACGGGAGAGAGGAAAAGGGAGGGAAAGAGAAGGAATTGTACAGGCAAAGGACCAGAAAGAGGAGAACAATCCTAGGGAGCCTGCTGTGGTGGGTCGCAGAGGAGTTCACAAGCCCATGCACTCCAACTATTTCTTTTTGATTCTGTGTCATTGTCAGGCTTCAGACTGCAGCTGCAAATTGTTTGTCTGGCAGTTCTGGTAGGTTTGATTCAATAACTCCTGTAAGAGGGCAGGCAGGATATCAATGCTGCTTTATTGCCTTTTTCTCTGCCTACAATAGCAATCCTCCAGTTATACAGTATTATAAAGTGCCATCACTGGGGGTTGTATCTCAGCATAGTCACATCTCATCTTCCTGGACTATAATAAGCCGGCAGAGGTAGAAGCCTGAAACTACGTGAGCTTCATGAAAGGATTAACACTGGGGCGTAAAGATTGGGATCGGGGACGGGCACCGAGCAAACAACAGACCCTCACCTCCCAAGGACCACAGTGGGAGCTGGGAGCATCCTGCTGCATCAGCTCCTCCAAAATGCACTTGGTAGCCTGGGTCAAGCCTCACTCCAGCCACAAGTGGACAAAGCATTAACACTCCAGAAAGTTGTAACCACGGCTAGGGAATGAAGAAAATAACACACATGGCCCTGGCAGCTGGGTAACTTCTCATGCCTCTCCACATCCTTGGGATATGAGCTCTTAAAAAGCAATCATGCAGTGACATTTAACATGAGATTGGAATGAGTGACATGGACCTACCATTTTTTCTCCTGGAAGTTCGTTCCTTCAGGCTGTGGGGGTGCACCTCTGCGGTCTGACACAGAGAAATTTCTCCAGCCTTGAGTGTTCATGACCTGTCAATGAAAAGAGGCTTTCAGTTACACAATGTCATCACCTTGCACCTTTTACAAACATTACATTCAGGTTAAAAATGTCACAGCAAAACAGGAAAATCACCACACAGGAAACTGCCTGTGAGGCATTTTACTTGTATGTCTTAAAAAAAAAAAAAACAGCAGAAAAATTCCTGACATATTGTTCTGGTTAAAGACACACAAATCAGAACACAACTTCTCCTTCAGACCTGGTCATTACAAATACTGGAAGTACTTGAAAAGAAAGAGACCAATTTAATCTGCTTAAACTTTGCCTCATATATACATACACACAGAAATCCCTGTTTCATTGTAAAAATCACAGATGGGTGTCTTTAAGATTGTGTCTAGAAATCATTGTGATTTTACACTGCAGTTTATTCCATATATTTCCATCCTTTTCAGTCATACTGTTCAGCCTCCTACTTATTCTTAATAGATTAATTTGCGATTGCTCCCTCGACATTTCAGCCTTTCATGGTGGAGAGCAATTCCTCTCATTTCACTCATCAAGGCTCCATATAATAATGAAGGTCCCCATAGGTCACCTCTATCGTGCCTTATTTCCTTAACCCCTTTAGCCTTCCACCCTGATAAGCGTTCTTAAACCTAGAGCTGTCTGGGTTAAGGCAAAAATAAAATTTCTCCTGCAAGGCAACCGCAAGTGATTCTGTATTGCACCAGTTTTATAGAAAATGTAACTATAACCATGTGATTTCAATTCTCCAACCCCTTCACATTGTCATAATATCCTGTTTGTTTTTTCCAAGCAGTTATACACACGAAACTGCTGAGATCCTTCTCTAATAACCCCAGGTCTCTTTTTTCTTTGGTACATTGAATAATAAGAATTCTGCTGTGGTTCACTAGCTCTAGACCTAATGCTATAGCCGCTAAAAGATCCAAATCATCCTCACCGTGGTGAGAATTGTTTCTTACTTGTTTGCTTAATCTTTGCATTTGGCAGAATAATCAATGTCTGCTATTTTATTTGTTATATATTTAATAATAAAACTGATGGGCAAGATTCTGAGCTACCATATATTGGCATGTCCTTAGCATCACTTCACTGGTCCAGCTCCACACACTAAATAGATGCTTCAAAACAAACCTGGAGGGCACGCCGCCAGTTTGAATTTTCCAGTTGCTCCTTATGACCAATAGCTCTTTTCCAAGTTGTGGCCCTGCTCCATGATTTACATGGATGTAGGGGAAAGTCCTTACACAGCCAGCAGGCAGGGAGGCTCTGGGTGCAATTGAGGGGTAGCTGGAAGTATCCAAAATTAGCCCTGTTCTCCCAAGAAATCCTCTTTAAACCAACAAATCATCGCATTTATTTAAAGAATGATTTTCTCTTACATCGTATTCCAAGTTGTCTCTTCTTTTGTGCAATCTGTCCATTCCATGGGAGACAAAATATTTCGGACCAGCAACGTGGTGCTAAATAAAACAGCTGCCATTCCTACGCACAGCCTTGAGGGCTGTGCATCTTTAGGGGGAGGATACACCAGTTAGCTCAAAGCAATTCAGTGCTGATTGGGTTGGGGATAATTTTCTGGCAACTAAGGATGGAATTGAGACCAAAAAATCATTTCAAATAACTGCAGAGGAGTCACAGGATAGCAACACCTTCCAGTCTCTAGAGAACCAGAATTGATTTGAACTGGTCTACCACTTAAATGGAGAAAAGCTATTATCCCATCACTAATCTCTTGAGCCATTCAGTCCCACTTGAAGCAATTTTTTCTTCAATAAGCTATTTTACATATTTCACTTAGTCCACAATCTATGGGAGAAGCTTATCACATGATTAGTTTAAAAAGATAAATATCTCTCCCCTTCGCATTCCTGTTTATTCTTGGGTTTGTTGCTAACATGACAGAACTATTAAACACGTTCCTCCTCTTCTCTCCTTATGGAGCCCTGCTTTTCTTCCTGCCGCTCCCAAAATAAGACAACTTCTTGTTAGTTTTTGGAAGAAGACCCAGCCTAGAAGCATGTGTTCTAGGGTTTTTTCCACATAAATGTGAATTTATTGCCCTCACACATCAGAGCAGCCATCAGTACAATGCTGATAATTACTCCATAGCTCGAGAAGGGCAAAATCCAGGATTTGCCAAGCAAAACCAGAATTGCTAAAGATGCAATTTGCAAAAGAAATCTTTTTTGGTGGATTCATGTGCACCAAAAGGTGGACACAAGTATGTAAAGATGCTGTAATTATTAAGGATGTCTTAAAAGTTAGGTCTTTGGTGTCTGAAACCAGAGAAGCCAGAGCTGCAGTTTGGTAGTGGGGCCACACTGGCCAAGCAGGAGAATTCTTTGTGGTGAGAAATCAAACACATGTTCATGTTCAAACCTCTCAGTTTCTCCCACTGTTTTCCCGCTTTGTGCATTTTGTGCGCTCAGAGGAGCCTGTTTTGTCTGCTTCGTGCTTCCTCTTCGTTAAGCATTTCCTCTGTAGTTTCTCGCAGCACTGAATTTGCTCAGCCCTCCTCCATCACTCCCCGAATTAGGATCCGTGCCTTTGAAAAGCCTCGGCTCCCTTCGTTTTCAGGCAGTTCATTTCAGCTCCTGCTCACCCCACAGGTTACACTGCTGGAGCAGCACTGCTTTGATACTGCTCCTCTGGCAGCAATTAGAATCAAATCAGCACCAGGCTGTTTATAAAAAGGGATGTTGCTGTAATGACACTATCAATTCTTCCAAACATTGTAGCTATTTATCAAGTGATTAAAGCAGAGTAACTTACTCCAGGTTTACTAGCCTATTTTCCATTGGAACTTAAAAGGTTTTACTGCCTCAAGTATGGCACTTGGTCTGCTAATAATTTCAATTTTATTACATTATCATATTTTTTAGATTTATTTCTAGGTTTTTGCATAAGATTCAAATTGTTACCCAGTTTATAAAATAATGTAAATTTATCTTGGTCAAAACTCACATTAGGATAATTATCTTGCCCTTTTGGCAGATAATTTTGTTTGTAATATATTGAAAATACTTATTTTTTGTCCTCCTAGCCACTCATTCTTGCAGAAGAGGCTATTTTTTCCTCACACAGGCGACTCTATCTCCTGCCCACTGTCAAGAGCTGTCAGGTCTCCTCCCATTTTCCCCTCTCCATTAGGGGGAAACCAAACAAAAGGTGCCTGCTCCTGCCTTCCACCTCCCCAAAGCAGCAGGATGCAGATAACACTGTAACCTGCCAAATAAAAGACAGTTTAGTTAGATACTAAATACTTGCTAAATCTCCCAAATTATCAGAACGTTGCTACTTGTCAAGTATCAGAAGAAAGTTGCAGAAACCAAGGCTGGATTAAGCAAATCACACCTGACCCTCCGGCCAGGGTCTCTGATCCTGGAATGTCTGAAAAGCCACCTATGACCTCCATCCTCAGCACTTTGATTTACTGAGATTAGATTTTTCAGTTTAGGGGACCTTTTAATACTTACAAGGCACAAATTCACATTTAGATGAAGCCTCTACATTTTGGGGGGTTTGGTTTGGTATTTTGGGGGTTTTTTTGGGTTTGGGGGAATTTTTTTGTGAAAAATACTCGAAATAGCACTTATTTAGGAGAGAAAAAAAGTCATCTTCAGGAAATTCAAAGTGTCAAATTTTATTTACCATGCATGGGGTTTCCTTTGTGCCTATACAGCATTACTATAAAATAAGTATTTATACTGACATGCTGACATAATAATTAGTAAAATAAAATAGCTTCTCCTACTTTAAAAATTATTAAGGACATGTGCTGCTTAGTACTGATGGAAACAACTCTTTTACACAATAAAGTAAGCGGCATTCTGATGTAGAAAAAGGATAGCAATATCCTGAGTTTTGAATAAGTTAAATAAGGATTTTTCAATACTTCTAATATGCTTAATTCTAATATTCTAATTCGAAATTTCAGTGATTCTAGTTCTATCAAGCTCTCGTGACAGAAGTACCAATGAACAGATACTGGGTAATATCCAAAAGGTTTTGAGGTATGATGTTGAAATATGAACTTTTTTTGGAGCAAAATATACTATGTAGCCTAGGAGTTTTACAAAAGCAATCCTGTCCTTGTGTCTTTCCCCACTTCTTGTTCAAGGGCCCACAGAGTTACAGGGTGTATCCAATCTTTTTTCTGCTTTTATGTAGGCAGAGAAAAAGAAGCAATTCAAAACTGGAGAACACCTAATTCCCAAAACAGAGATGAAACAAATTTTGCTTCAAACATGTTTCTGCACTCCAATTTGGAGCACATTTGTGTTATTTCTGATGACAAGACTATGGAACATATACAACCAGAAAATCATGCATTTCTGGGGAGAAAACATCTACTTCTCTCCTTCACTGTCACTCAGAACTCAGGCAACATTAAATCCCCGATGTGCCTCTGTCCCTGGCCAGGGAGCAACAACATGGGGAGAGCACACACGTGGCAGAAGTCAGGCAGGAGGGAAGCAGCTCAGGCTCCCTGCAGTGAGAATGGGTTCAGTTCTGTGGATTTCAGTGGAGTCACAGCAAAATTGCACCAACCATTTGTATAAATCACAATCCAGACAGGTTGGCAAAAAAGTTTGAGTGCTCTGCATATTCCGTATCTCTGAACATTTTTTCTCTTGTAATGACACGGTGAAGAAGCTGATGATCATAAATATGGAGTGTATCACCCTGTCCTTTAACTCCCTCCTTATTGCTTTTACAACATAATACACACGTCTCAAATAAATTAAACATGTGACATATAAATTCAGTTCATGCTTTTTGGGGGTTATCAAAGTCCTGAGAAACCAAAACGTTGAAAATCACTTGTCAAAACGTTCTGGGATGAAGTAGTTAAGCTGTCATCAACAGCTTAAGCACTGTTTATTTGAATATGTAAAGCAACTTTTTGAAAAAAACAAAAGTACAGAGTCTGTTGATCATAGTTCTTTCTCCACATGTCTTAATTCTGCTTTCCCTGATCTCCTGGGAAAAAAATAAACTTCAAATGAAGTGTAAGGGCATAGACGCCCTCAGTGAAGAAAGCACTCTGCTCCATGGACACAACTGATGTGACAAAGTATGGCAATGGTATTACCATGGCACTACAGGATTATTGCTCTGCAGTGCCCATTATTTGAAATGGAGTTACTCAGTGCTTACCACAAAGCAGCAAGTAGCATTTTGCAGTAACACAATAAATAACCCATGTCATCTCTGTATCTACACCTTTTGCAGGAGCAGATACAGAGCCAATCTAAAAACAAATCTAAAAGTGCTATAATAATGCTGGAATGACATGCCTCTTAAGCTGTTTACAGCTGACAGACTAAGTGAAATGGTTTGACAAGGGAGAACACAGTATGTGTCGACAGCCCTGCTTAGTTCATATTTGAAAGGCAAAATTAAAGTCATACTTTTACAAGGTGCAGGAGTCTACTCACCTGAAGGACATTCTCTTAAGCAAGGCATAGTATTAAGCCTCTGCCATCTTCCTCCTCCTGTCTCCCATTTTTACGTGTAGGCCACTAAGTGGCACACCTCAAAAACCAGCCCTGACTGCCTATCTCAGTAATTGCTCATGAAAACGTATCATTTAGAAAAGTATGGAGAAAGCAACAGTGAGAACAGCCATAAATGTTCACCCTCCGTAATTCAGGGGAGCACAGCAACATATGGGCAGCATTTGGCTTTTCTTACAGCATGCAGCACCGTCAGGAACGAGCAAACAAAGGCTGAGTACAAATCCCCCCTGTCCACAGAGACACCTTTCACTTGATTACAGGATATGACAGAAAAACATAAAGACACAGTGAATCCTAAAAAAAGGCAAATAAGTGCTAAGATAGGTCAGAGGAAAAGGCTGGAGACAGGCACTAGGGAAAACAGAGCTGTTTGGCAGGACTTTTACAGCTGTAAGGCAGAGGGAAGGCTCAGAGGACAAATGATGGCCAAAAACTGGCCTTTCACTTCCTACCTGCTCCTTGCTAAACCCATTGGCTGATGGCAACCACACTCTCTCTGCAACTCTTGTGGTGGTCAGTGAGAATAATGTGGTAGACTCAGGCCAGCTACTATTGAAGGGGTTTCTTCACTGCAGAAGTTCTTGTTATCACTTTGCCCCCACTGTTAGAGGTCATGGGAAGCCAGGAGCATTTACCTTTTCTCCCAGCCAGAGAGAGAGGCTCTGTTAGCACAGGGCAGGTGGCACTAAGGAAGGAAGAGCCAACACCTGCTATTCATTTTCTGTGGATAAGCCCAGAGTTCAGCTGCTGCAATGTCAGTGAGTCCAGCCCTTTTAATGAGCCCTGTAATTGGTGAAAATGAGCCCAAAGCTGCCAAATGAAATCATCTCCCTGAGGGGAACTACCAGGAAAGCACTAGGAATGTTGTGCACCTGGAGGCACAGGATGCCATTGCCTTTACACTGGACTGACCCTACCAGCTGAGCCGGGGACAACTGAGGAGCCTGGTTGCTGGCAGCACCTTCCCTGCAGGTAAGTGAGAGCTGTACCCAACTGCAGCCTCAGCCCAGAGTTTGTATGAGGTGGTTCCCAACAGTTCCAGTCTCCACGTCTGGAGCCCACTAGCAGATCACAAACAGAGACTGCACAAAACTTCTGGCTGAAGCTGCAGTTTAGGAATGGGAATAGTGTAGAGTGGAAGTGTTTTTTCAAACGAATGGAAGTTTTGCCTACATATTTCTTTCCCCACATGAAGGTCATCAAATGTTTGTGTGCCAAATGTTAGAATTGATGCCATCCTAATGAACTCTGAAAACATTTTCCTGTCAAAGTAAATAGAACAAGTTGACATCACTGATCCCAGCATCGACCAAAGAGGAAAAACAAACAAACCATCAGTTAAAAAACCAGAGGGGTTTTTGTGCTCTAAGTTCAAGGATGTGAGTCCAGCAGTGCAATGACAAAGGGGAGCATGGTGCAGATGACAAAAGGGTTACACTCACTGCAAAGGAAGTCGGTGCTGAGGAAAAAAAATTGCCTCAGCATCAAGGTCAGGAATATCTGGGCTCCCCCTGCTCCTACTATGTGGCACATGAGATCCCTTGTGTCTGAGCTCTGCTGGTTATTACCTGTAACATGTGCCACGGGCTAGGACCTGAGTGGAGAGTGAAACCTTGAACTAAGCCCTGTCAGAAGTTGCAAAATGATTACTCTTAAAAGCAAGCCAGCAGCTCTTAACTTGTCTACCAAGAAACTTTTTCTCTCCTGCTTAAGCTGCCTGGACTTGCAGCCTTCTCTTCCTCCATCTCCCAGGGGATCTCCCAAACCATCTATCCAAGTATAAACCATGGAATGCCAACCCTGCTATGACTGGATGCAAGTACAAAAGAAGCATATCTCACAGGCTACACTGCTAAATCGGGGGTTGGGAAATCCAGACATTTCTTCCTTCTAACACATGATTCCTCTATGTCCCTTGGCAAATTCGTGAAATCATTCCACATGGGAAATAACCATACCTTCTCCTTTGCCTCTCCTGCTTGTTCAGAAATTTGGGACAGAGCTCATCTTGCTGTGCACTGTTTCTAGCAAAGAAATGTCGGACCACAAGCTCTCTAGGTAGCTTGGTGTGGTCAGTATACAACTAATTAAAGCTAATTTTACCATTCACACAGCACAGAGGAAAAGACCCAGGCTTTCTGCAGAGTGCACAGTGGGTATGCAAGCCTGGTGAAAGCAGGTAGGTGCCAAGAACTGAAGAAGTCCCAAAATTAATGTCTCTCTTCAGATTCTCTGGCCATTTTGTGAAGGGGATTTTTCACAGAAATTGCTATAGGATAGAGGTCCTGTTGAAAAGTACAGCATTAAATTTGGGAATAATGACAGAGAAACCGGACCAGAATTGAAAGGATGATACATACTTTGTTGTCCTTACATCAAATACATTTCCATTTTATGTACTGTTTTAGTTTCCAGTTCTCCCATGCTCACCCCGTGCCGTCACCCATGCGTTTTGAACTGAAAGGTATTATCTCAGCTCCCATTTCTCCAGAAGTCAGTTCTAATCTCAGTCACTCTCCAGCCCTGCAGTTTTCCTTCTCCTTGACAAGCCTGACCACTTAAATTTCTATCAGCTCAGACAACATTTGCCCACACCCCTTTTGTGTTCCTATCTCATTTCTTCCCCTTCCAGTTTTTGTGATGCCATCATACATCTATGCCAGCACACGGAGCATGCAGCAGTAGACATATAGATCCTGATGGCGTTCAGGAAAGGGGAAAGGTTGAAGTGAATAACATCCCGGGTATGAATGATTTCCTTGCCTGCTATACTACAGTGAGCTGTGCTTTCATACACTGTGATGGATGTGAGTTATGGGTCACTCCCTCACTTGTGAAAATAAATGTACAACACTTGCCAATTGTTATACTGTATATTACAAAATTCTATCATTTAAGATTTATGCACTTAGCAGACCAATCACACAAACAATACAGGTACAGCTCAACAGCTCTACTTCCAGGTTTTTTCCCATTGAGACAGACAGACACAAAATCACCCTTAGCCATAAAGTGGTGCTGCATTATCCAGAGGGGGACATTTTATGGGCAAAGAGTTTCTCATATCCAGAATTTGCCTTGGGTGCAGTAGACTTAGCATGTGTTAAGTAATGCTTAAGTGATTTGCTGAAGTGGCCTAATAGCATAAAACACTCCTGGCTCTATTTGCTTATAAATACATTTCAAGGAACTGATTGAAGTCTGCAGTGCCATAGATGGTCTGGGACCCAGTTATTTAAGAGATATCATCTCTCCTTATAAATTTTATGTGGTAATTCAGAACTACCGGTTGCTTTCTTTTCCTGGATGGACAGTGGGATGTCTTAAATGGGAGATACATGAGCCTGGAACGTGTCCTCATCAGCTTTTGGACACAGCAGTGCTCCCAAGGACTATTTCAAGGAGAAATATGAAGCTGGTCTCTTCAATGTGACAAAAATCAGTTCATCTCTTGAATGATCTTTTACATCATGTATGTTAGAAACAGAGGGCCTGGCTGACACTGGCCACACGTTCAGAAAAGCTCTTCCAGACACCTTTTTATCTTTCTCCTGTAACCACAGAACCAATGTAAAGGTGCAAAATTCACACTCTTGCATGCACCACCTGTGCCACAAGGCCTGAGCTGTCCTTGCATACAGGTAATGTCACCAGAGGGCCTGGAAACCCTTGCTGATCCTACCTCCTGCAAGGCTCCCTTAAAATCCTCACAGTGCCACTGGCACACCTCAGCTAACGAGAGTGTGTCCTGACCACCTGTATTTTATTTACAACCACGTGTTCCATTTCAGGTTCACTGGCACAACCTGCTGAAGCACTGGATGCCCTTATCTGCTTTCTTCAGGGAAAGAGATACATAAAACACATAAAATAACAGATTTTTAACATAAGATGCTACAAACACAGATTAAATTATATGATCTTCATTCCTTTAAGGAACTCTTTTTCTGTTCCAAGTTTCCAAAATGATTTCTACTTCCATCCACATTTAGAAGCATCTCAAACACAGCAATGAGGGAATGCATTAGTGGATAGAACTGGCCACACACAGCTCAGGCCTGGCCCCCAGCCACTCCTGAACCTCAGCTGAGCCCACGCAAGGCAGGGCTGTACAGGCCCCTCCAGGGGGTACCAGAGGGGTCCCCAACAGTGAGGAAAGGTGATTGTGGCACAACCTCTTCTCAAAATCAAAATACTGGCACTTAGGATAACCAAGAATGAAAGCATTGCCTTCATCTCTGTTTCCATGATGCCAGCAGAGACTGTCTGGTCACCTTCTTGAGAGGAAGCTTGAATACTTGTCTTTTCAGGAAGGTTGCCCTGATGAAAAGGAACCAAGAAAGACGAATAGCCACCCACAGGCTAACAGCCTCAGTGGGTTGTTTTGCTGTTTGATTTAGTTCACTGGCTTAAAAGGGTCAGCAACCCTCATCCTGAGGACCCTATTAGCGAAGTAGTTTGGAGCAAAATATACAATTAACCTTTGGAAGTCACTGTAGCAGGATATCATTGAGGAAGCATATGAGAAAGATTTTAATTTTTTTAAAAAGGACTGTATGTAGGCAACTCTAAGGACACAAATATCAGTGGTTTTTACTGAAAACATTTCACTGGTTACAGCCACTAAGCACTCTGCTTCTGGAAATCAAGGAAAAACAAACCAGGGACTAATATATTCTTCACCTACTAAATGGTAGGTGGGCAAAATGGGCAAAACCAGTAAGGTAAATCCAAACTGCTCAGTCTTCAGAAAGTACCACTCACAGAGGCAGAACGGAAACTACAGCTGGTGAATGGATACTTGACCTATTCCATCATGTCAAATTTTGTATCCAGATCCTTCCTTCACATTCACTTACTTTCTAGCTCCCAATTGACGGCCTTTCACAACCTTAGAACAATTAACCAAATGTACATAAAGCCAGGCTGGCCACAAAGATCTAACAGGCAAGTTGAAAGCAATATACATACAGAGAAGATTTTAAAGAATCAGGAACCAACTGAAAATATTTTGTTTTACTGTGCAGGAGACTCAAATGGCTTCTGCTAAGAAGGACCCAACTGACAAACCTGCCTGAGAATGACATCCTTCAAGTGACTTCTATCATACTTAGAAAAACTGTAAAATCCCTGGGTTAGAGAGACAGGGCAGCAGACAGGAGACATGAGATACTTGGAATGCACTGACATTTGGAGCACTTTGAAGCAGTAAGCTTCACAACTGTTCCTCAATACAGGGAAGGTCTGAAATGTGCAGCGCATGCTGAACCATCAGCGTTCTGGCAGTGAGAGCACGTGGTAAGGATCTGTGCAGACAGGATACCACAAATTCTCCCATTTTATTACTATTAGTATAAAAATAATAAAGAAAACACATCTTTAGCACTACTGGGTGAACTTATCAGGGAGGTAGAAATTGTATATCATTAGAAATCTAGTGTCATGTAGCTAACTACCTGGCATTCACAGGGCTCTGTCCTCATCCTGGATCCCTTCACATCCATCAATCCATTCCAGCTTTGAACAGGTAAGCCTTTAGATTTGATCCAAAGGATGTTCACAAGCTAAAACAAAAATAAATTGTAGTTTTGCCTTTAACTCTTCTCAATTCAAAGCCAAAATGTCATTGTGTGTAGTGGTGTGGAAAAACCCAAACCTTAACAAAAGCCCCTACAGCCCAGTGAAACACAGAAAGGGAAACTATGCTGTGAGTTCTGATATTAATAAAAACATAAATGAATTGATTCAAGAGAATTTATTGAATAAAATTTAGTTAGGGTCCTTTTGTTTTGTTTTGTTTTAACGATTGCACACCACTTAATTTTTACGAGCTCAATTATGCCTTTAAGGCACATTCCAGCAGAGGGCTGAGGTGAAAAAGCCTCTCCAGGGAGGATGCAGCAGAAGGAAAAGCCTCTGGGATGTGCAGGAGTTCAGCTAATCCTTTCTAGGCATGTGTTCAGCATTACCTACTTGCAGCTTTTGCACTTCCCAGTGGAAAAGCAAATCTGTGGGCCAATGGCTGGGAAGTTTCTGCCTCCTTCAGCCCACTGTGCCTAGGTATGAGAGGGGGCTGATGTAAATCCCCTGTCAGGCCTAACATCTGCTGGCTTTTTTGTGAACAAGTTATTCAGCTTAGGGTCCCGGTCCCATCACCAAACCCTGGAAGTTGTCAGGAAGGATGGAGATTATGCACCTCCTGTACACCAAGACAGTCAGTGCTGGCAGGTTCATAAAAACGCTACATTTCTCACATCAGAGAATGTATCAGGACTGAAAACATTGGAAATATTTAACTCAGACCTAAGAATGAACCAGTCCTCTCACCTGCCCAAGAGACCAAGTCGTAGCTAACACTGAAGGTCTGAAGCTTTTCGACCCCCAGGTGGCTTATCTCTTGATAAGCAGGTGCTGCTCCTTCCACCTCACTTGCCAACTAAGAGGACTGTTCCCTTCCTCAGCAGAACAAGCTTTTAGCAACTGGAAAGAAAACCCACTAGAAATGGCAGAAAACATTGTTCATAGTGTTTGGGATCCTTGAAACAACTTCAAAGCAAATTCCACCAGGTGCTAAAGCAATTCCAGTTCCTCAAAAGCAGCTTCTTTCTCCTTAGTGCTCTTGCATATTGAAATGTACATGCGGGTTTCCAACAATTAGGTACCAGTCCTTGCTTTAATCCATGAATGCCAAAACATTTCCTTCAGACTCACTTTGAGAAAGAATTTTGGAGTCCTAAAATGCAGTGTGCACCACTTGGGCTTCCCAGGGTCTACCATCATAATCCCTGCAGCAAACAACCAGTTCCGGGTCTGTGCAGCAGCTACCACCCCAGCCCTTCTGGGGAGGGGCGCTGGTCCTGCTTCCCGAGAGGTGCCACAAGCCACAGCCAGCTTCTGGAGTGGGTCAGGTGTCAGCACAGCTTCTCCAGAGCAGCGCCTTTCAGCTGCTGAAGGCTGCCTGACTCTCTAGTTAAGGCACAGCTCCTTGAGTCAGCTCCTTGGGGTGAGCACACACAGCCCATGGTGTGAGGGCAACAGAGGGACTGACCTACTGTTTGTGTTCCTGGATTGCTCCAGCTGAGCTGCCCCACATCCTCCCCTGCCTCTTGCCTGTGTATACAGGAGTTGTATGTGTTGGGCATTCAGTCCGTGTTTTCCTTCCTTTTGCCCCCATCTTCCCTCTGTTTTGTGTCCCAGTCAAACACCAGTCACAAGGAGTGTCTGGAAAGGTAAAAAACGTCAACCTGGGCAGATCAGTGGGGAAATTCAAGCTGAATTTAGAAACAAAAAAGACTCCCCAGCCCCTAGACTGAGGATGAATGAGAAATGTCCATATTTACAGTTAATGCTTACAAATCCTTTCCTGTCCTGCCGATACGGATGGGCAGCACTGCGTGTGCCACCGCCCTGGTGAGAGGCTGTCCCCATGGTCCCCAGCAGGGCTGCGCGCAGTCTCGCAGCGCTGCCACCCAGGAGGGCTCCTCCAAGGTGAGGGATAAAGGAACAGCAGGACTGATACTGTGTCTAATGTGGCACAAGGTTCCCTCGGCACAACGTGCCCCGGCTAATGAACGCGCTGCCCCAAGTGCAAACAAGCCAGGAAAGGTTCTGTTTTCAAAGCAAACGTATTGCACTTCAATGGAGATTTTTTTTCCCCCTAAAAAGTTTTAATATACACACTAAATTAAGCTTGAGAAAAGGGGACATTTCATCTTTAATCTATTTACTTCTGAATATTTAACATACAATTCTGGCACCAATCACCAGATTTAACTGGAAAATTACTCACTAATCTGTTTGCTTATTTGGAATAATTGGGTAGGCTGCCAGGGAAGAGGATTTCCTACCCTGTTTAATATCTCAGTTAGTAGTCCAATTTCAGCTTGGCGGCATAATTACTCTGACAGAGCTGTAGCCACAGGGCCTGTGAGTGGGGCTGCTTTTTAAACCGTAAATTATGGAGGATTAGCATTTATGAATTTTAAATCAGGGCTGTGGTAGGAGACACTAAAGCTGCTTAGAGCTTGCAAACCACTGCATTCAATCACCAGTCATTAACACATTCCTTCCCAGGACTTTCTGAAATCATATTAAATAAAAAGGTAGTTTCTAATTTGCTTTAAAATATTGTGGCTCTGTGTCTCTGGTCTAGGACCAGGGATAAGGAGATGAACTTTACAGGCAAAAAAGCACCACAATTTAATTTGACCCTGGTTTACCTCCCACAGAAAATGTTAAAGGGGTTATCTCCTCTGCCTGAGCCCTACCATTTCTTCTACCAGATGGATAACACGTGGTTTGATCCCCAGAAAAACACTTTAAAAAATTAAAAACTGCTGAAAATCAGAGGCGCGATGTGGCTGATTGGCAGAGATGTGAACTCTGCCATCCCCGTAGCTCAGGAGCTTTGGCTTGTGAGCTCTCCACTGTTGTGTTTGCCTGTCAGGCTCACGATGAATCATTATGGGGTAAATCCTTCCTTTGATGTAGGCATGTAACTTCTTTTAAGGCCAATGAGAGTTATGCACATGCACTGAGGGCAGAATATTTCATGCCCTGAAGAAGTCTTAGGGAAAAAACCTGCCAAAAATCACACCGCTTTGAACTTCGAAGTTGCTCCACTTGGGAGTCTAAAGAGCTCTGAAGCCGTAAGACATGCATCCAAATGCAAATGCTGAGCCCTTCTTCCTCCTAAACATGCGCATCTCTCCCTCTGTGAGCCTCCAATTCAGCAAGGGGTTTGAGTTAGTCCTTCACATGACCCTTTCAAAGACCAAAGGCACACGCAGGAAACCTATGATTTTTACGCCGAGAGTTTTCATATATTAAATTTTATCTCCACATATTAATAAAAATGCATAGATATATAAGGCCTCCTACCACAAAACAGAAGACATGAGTGAAAGTTATACACAACAAAATAAGAAAAGGGAAAAAAGGTGGCAAATTGGACAGAGAAAAACTTGATCCAGCATCTGTCACAAAAACTTGATGATAACACAGGCAGTTTAAAAGGGAGCCTAAGCCAACTCCTCCCACAGTATCCCCGTGTAATTAGCCCAGAAACTCAGAAGAGCTCTGCGCTCTCAAAGCTACATCCGGGAAGGGGCAGACGGAATTCCCTGGATTGCTCAGCCTCCTCAGAGTCACTCAGCACTGACCTCTGACACAGGCAGGATACCAGCTGATGATGCATTACCCTGCAATCAACAGTGCTATTCACTGAAGCAACTAGATGATTTAAGATTCCCAAACCTTACTGAAAGTCGCTGGAAATTAGGCACTTTGAAAAGTCGACACTTTTGAAAATGCCTTTTAATCTCCTAAATTACTCACGCTTTTGAAAACTTTACTCATACTAAGTACTTTGGGGGCCTCAGTCAGTGAAAGCTAAACTGAAAGACGCTGAAGAAGGACCATTTACACATAGCCCTGCTCAGCCCTTATCTCTCCTCTATCCTCCCGGCAACAATAGACAGAAGGAAAACGGAGCTCTTGGCAACACCAGTCCTGTGCCAAGAATTAGTCTGACAGAGTGGCAGGTCCCCAGACCCTATTAAGACTACTCAGACAGATGGATTTTCTTCCCTACTGCACCCTGAGTAGGCTTTTTCTAGCTGACCTCCCTCCTCTGAAGGCTGAGTGGCCACTTCTCCCCAAACTGCAAGAAAGATGCAGCCGTCGCTGCCACAAGAAGAACAATTTGATCACTCCTTGAATGGTGGAAGCTGTCCCTGTCTCAGGAACCAGATCCAAGCATTGCTCCTCCTTCTAACCTCTCCTTGCCTCCAAATAGCTGAAAAGCATCTCCTAGTTCTGCTTCCTAATTGCAGCCATCGTGTGTGCTCTCTGTGCATATGCATACAACAGCGGGGCAAATGTTCTGAGAGCAGGGGAGAAGCAGCAGCATCTGTTTAGCATTCAGAGTCTGAGAGGTGCTTCTGAGTAGTTTTTCTCCCTTTGAGGAGCAGTTAAGGGCAAGGAATGAGCATGCACTGGTGACCAGGATTAAATCCTCCCCAGAGCACATGTATGAGGCTTATTAAGTGCTGCTTGTCTAGATCATGAACTGAGATTTCAGAAGGTGGCAAGGCCTCGATTTGGAGCTGGTGCATGTCAGGACTCACCTGGTCCCCAACAAACTAGAGCAGTTCCCAGCCTCTAACTGTGATGGCTATTCTTTGCCTAAGCCCAGAGTCCAGTGGCCCACCCACACCTTATCTAAAACACCTCTTCAAACACACTCATCTGTCATACTGTGGGAGGGGGCAGAGGCACATTACAAGGAACTGGGAGAAAAAAAGCCATTTCAGTTGTTGTGCATTGTTTGGAAAAGCACCAAACAGCAGGACGTTCCCCAAAGGGCTGTTAAGAGTTGGCTTTGGGAGCATTGCTGTGTTCTCTGCAGAGACAACGTAAGGACTACAATGGAGGCCACATTCAAAACCCTGACGATAAAAGTCTGAAAGAAAATCACCCAAACAATTTATACTCAGCTCCTACACAGCATCTCTAAGAAGCTTCAATCCCTCAGCATTTGGGCAAAGAACTAGGGAACTTTCTTATTCCCCTCTGTACTATGTAATTGCCTCAAAATGTTGGCTGCAGCCAGAAGTTACATTTTAGTCCCCATAAATCAAAGGAAGTGGAATATCCTCTGCATTTAATGTCTACATTTCTTATCCCACAGGGTTTTTCTCTATGGCCCTGAAAGTGCCTCAAAACTTGCAGAAGGAGAAAAACTTCTCCCAAGGCAAGGGGTGGGGGAGAAGTTGCACCATATATATACATACACACACAAGTGCCTGATAAAACTTTGACTTGGAAATCTCTCTTCAGTAGGCTTAAAATGCTTCCTTTGCCTGAGAAATGTATAATGTATAAAGCAATCCTGCCTGCCTCCTTCTCAAAGCCACCTGAACAATCTCCTTTCATTGGCCATGGGGCTTTGCAAGCAGCTCCTCCGTAGGACCAGGTGGCTTGGCGAATGGCCTCGCTTCTCTGCCACGGCAGCTAGAAGCATTTCAGACCTTTTGCAACCTTACCTCTGAAAGGTTGGTTGCCGGCAAACAGCCATCCCCATTTCCTCTCACACGGGAGAGGATCCACTATTGTTCTGAGTCCCTTTCAATACTGTACCAAGACTGGATCCTTCACGCCTTGATTGGGAAAATGGTCAGTGAGATGCTGCGGACAAGAAAGCCCCTAAAATAATTAAGAGCTGCATTTGCTCTTGGCTGGTTATACTGAGTATGGTATCAGTAGCAAAAATGCAAAAAATCCTCCAGCATACATTGTTCAATTGTGAAGGGAAAGATGGACAGCGAATAATTTGGTGATTGGCACTAGCAACTCAATGTTCTTTCTCTTGAAGGAAAAATAAGAGGCTGCTGCATGAAGACTGGTAGTATGAGCTACATAGAGTACAATACTTGACAGGCTCAAAACCTGTATAATCTCACAGTTTTGCAAACTGTAGCCTTTTGGCACTAGTAGGAATGGAGATCTCATGTTGCTACTCTAAAGGAGGAAGAACCAGGTTAGCTCGTCTCACCCATAGAGAGCAGCAGGCCTTGGTGGCTGGGGAAGACAGGTGATACCCTTCTGCAGAGTTCCAAACACAGAATCGTTCAGGGCATTTTATTGCCAGCACCTCTACAGACCACAGTGCACTGGCCCCTCAAGCCCTGCTTCATGATGATGTGAAACCAAGTGTTTCCCATTGTTTTTATCCCATTTTTAGTCTCATGGCACATGGTAACATTGCTGTCTCAAAATGATGCAACATGCTCAACACTTCGCCATAACCTTTCAATTCATTGTGAACTTCCCTTTCTTCTATGAAGCCACAAGCTTGACGAATGCCAGCTGAGACTATTTTCATTAGTGTTAAGGGGATAGCTAATGAGTCAAAGCACAGAAGCCATTTCTCATGTACTGCTTGATATACCTCTATACTGTAAGAGAGCATAATCCCATAAAGACCAGGTTTAAAAATAATTCTCTCATTGGAAAACACACGGGACTCATCACTGAAAAATTTACTGGTCAGGACTGTAGATCTGCAGAAATTCTGTGAGACAGGAGATCAATGAACACACCACCCAATCACACCCTGGGCAGCAAAAGCTTCAGCATTGTCCTACAAGCTCTGGAGTCACAGAAGAAATTTTGCCATGGTTTGGCTGTGCCTGTTGCAGGACAGAAAAGGAAGAGCAAAGTTGTTATGAATCCTGGGAGGACAACCGAGCAAGGTTAGAACGAGACCATCCAGATACCACTGCAAAGGGTCACGTCTCAGATGTGCCTTATTTAAACGTTAAAACTCTTCAAGACACCGTTGTATTGCTGTAAGTGGTTGAATGCCTCCCTCTGCTTCCTGGTTTAACCTGGGGAAAAGCTACTGAGGCAGGGAGAAGGGGCATCAGCTCAGAGGATCTCACACAGAGATGCTGCAGTAAAAGTCTTTGAGCTAGGTTTTCTATAAAGGGCTTAGTGCATATATTTAGGACATTGGACCCTGCAAGAAATTCACAAGTTTTTACCATGCTCAGATGGAAAAAGCATTTCAACTGCAAAAACAATATGTCCCTTATGTACCTCCTTGTATGCAACAGACAATTTCTCCCACAGGCAAGCTGAGAGAACTATAAGGTCTTTATTCCCTTGCCAATGTCTGCCAGATGGTACAAACCCAGATATTCCTAGGCACTGGAAATACACTACTGAAGGAACTGTTCCTGTGGGAAGGCGAGTGTAGAGTATGTAAATAAGGTCCTGAGCACCAGAAGAAGGCGGGACACTCTCTCTGCTCTTCCTAAATCTTCTGCTTTTATTAAGAACATCCACATTGTAAAGCTCAAAAAATCCTCCCTTAGTCTTCCAACCCTCAAAACACGTAAAGTTTTAAGACTGAAACTTCTAGATTGCAGATTAGAACTGATTTATCACACCAAAAGGATCCTGAGTCAGATCCACAGCTGACTTCAGTGCAGTAGACTGATTTCTACTGCCTGAGGATCTGCTCTTCCACAGTTAGTGACATCTCAATTTCCTTTTTAATAAGCAACAGGCCCTGTTATAATGGGATATATGGAAGGAGAGATGTAAAAGCTTATAATGTGAAAATTGATTATCATGTACTTCAGACTATTTCCTGCTGTGCCCTTTGTTTTGGTATGCGTGTTTCATTTCATTACTCCGAGCTGTTCACCGTCTCTGAACTACACTATGAAATACATTAATTATCTCATTATCTTTGGGGCAAAACCTTCAGTCCTTCTTAAAAACCATATTCACTCAAAACCTTCTTTGAGTTCATTAGGGATTCTGAGTGTGATGAGAGAGGACAGGACTGCAGATCCATCACAGCACACACCAGATAAGGTTTTGGTTCTGTTTGTGCTTCTGTCACTTAAAATACAAAAAAAAAACCCAAACCAATACCACAGCTCAGTGTAGGTTTGCTTTTTGTTTAAAAATGTTCAAAAGAAAATTGCTCTCAAGTTCCCAACTCATATGGCAGTGTGAACCCAAAAGAACTTTTCAAGGCTTAGCAATAAACTTCCAAAATAGCGGAGAAGAGAGGGGAAATGACAGGTAACTTTACTAATAGCCCTAGCAGAAGGTGCCACAGAAATATGGCAATGTCAGCATCCTGAATTAGCCTCTATATCAGACAAAAATAATATAATACTTTTATTTTCATAAATAAATCTTAATTAAGAAAATGTCTCCTCAAAGCATAAAGTAGAGAAAGGTAGAAAAAAATCCTCCACAAAAACCTGTGTCACACACGCTCACACTTTGAATTTAGGATCGGGTTGGGGTCATTTTGTAAAGAAAATAATGTTCCAGGCCCATCACAATTTGTGAAAGTCAGGTTAGAGTAAAAGCAAAATTCCCCATCGTCCTCACAAGATTTCTCGCCCTGTTCTTTTGTGAATACGCTAGAATGGGTGATGGATGGGAGGCTGCCCCTTTCTAGAGTCCTTGCTGTGTTTTGTGATAACTCATTATATTTCTTTCTTTACAAATAGCCCCATTAACACTCCAGAATTGAACAGAATCATAAAGCTTGAAACATCCCACTCCCATTCCGGTGGAGCTAGAGGTATTGTTTCATGAATTACAGAGCTGCCAAAACCTGATTTATCCAAGCGAAGCCTTCAAAGCCGAGTCACAGATATTTATTTATTTATTTGGGATTGTAAAAGAAAATACTTTTTACTGAGATAAGGATGATATAACCTAGCTACAGCTTTATTTAAATTGAATTATGTCTCTTTTATATTTCTTCAACAATATGGTTGATGGAAATGTTTTAGTCCTTGTTTTTTTGAGGCTGAACTAAAAACCTTATTAAACCATTTATAGAAAATTTACAAAACAGAAGAGAGTCAAGCTCTTTCAAAGTCTCTGTGGCCTCAAAACCTTATATATTCTGAGATTAGATGTCACTCTTAGTCAGATGATTCTAAACAAGACTACTATAATCCTCTCTGTTATGGAGATATTTATTTTTGTCTGAAAAACTTCAAAGCAGGCCGTGACAGATAATCAAAATCAAAATTTGCATTCCAATGAGAATTTCTTTTTAATAAAGAAGAATAATTCACAGTTCCTCTGTGAAGGAGAACTGAGCTCACTTACTTCAAGTTTGGGGGGTTTGGGGCCTGGGTT